>VMDR010019220.1:0-18521 GCA_007922815.1 Macrotus californicus
GCACATGTATACTTCACATCCCCTGCAAAACTGTAAATCTTTTAAAACCAGGAACCCTGTCTTACTTACCTGAATTTCCATAACATCTAGTCTAAAGCTTTCCACCTAATTGTGCTCAATAAACGTTTACTGAAGCAGTAAAGAAGACTAGAGGGGAGTTGTGCCCTTTAAATTATGCTAAAAACAGACAACCTGAGACATAAAGTTCTTTCCAAGAAAAAGCAATTGTACTTTTTTTTCTCACGGAAGGAAAAGAGGAAACACATTTCTGACTCAACAACAGTTCAGTGGCACTGTTTAGAATACAAACTAAAAAGCTTCCTAAAGTGTCCTTCTGAAATAAGGAATTAGCTCAAGGAAAATGTTCACGTGCCAAGTTTCGAACGATCCTAAAACCCTTCACGGTGAGCTGTTGGTGCCTGGTTTCATTCTGGCAGGGTGGCGGGTCGCAAGTGTTGCTGTTCGAGCCTTCCTACTCTCTGCAGCTGCCGACGTCTAAACCACAGACATTACAGTCGATGTTACTGTGCTTCGCCTACCAAGATGAGTAAAACTAGTTTGCCAGAGCTCTGCAAAGGGCAGGGTGACTCAGAAAGATGTGCAGACGGATGCGACTGCTGGGCTTTTCATTCGTCAGCCTGAGTTTCGTCTCCCATACAAAACCACCTTCTACTGCTAAAATGTCAGAACGAGACCAGTATTACTAATACCCTGAGAGCAATATTTTGAAAGTTACCATTCAACTTGTGCCCAAGGAACACCCACTAGTGGATGAGAAAATCTGCAGGGGTTTCACAGAGTGATTTCTGACACTAGCCCTCTCTGGAAACACTCTATACATTTTAGGAAACAATCCAGTTTATCACTAATCACATGCTGCCTTCCCAGCAACAGCGGGCACGTGGTCACGTTTGCAATGTCAGAAACTCATTCCTTGGGTGGGTCGGGAGGGTGGGAATACATCCTTTGACATTATTCTCAATTGTTTGCTCTTTAAATATTATTCAGTTCAATTAGTCTTGGACTTTTGAATATCTCACATGATGCTCTATATGAGTATGATTGTGAAAACTCCTCATCACCTTGTTGAGATATGTCTGAGATTTTTAAAAAATATATTTACTTGCCTGGAATAATTGGAAGCAGACTTAATCAAACATTACCAGTGCAGTGAGGTGAACGAAATAGCAGCATATTGTACTTCGCACTAGCACCAGCTAGCACACAAAAGCATCTCATCGAATACATTGAGGTAAGATAGTGTGCTCTTGGGGACATGTGTTTTAGTAGTGGTCACTTGAAATCTCAAGTTTCACTTACAGATTTTCCTCCAGAACTTTAAAATTAATAGGATATAATTATGCAACGTTCAACATAGAACAATACATGCTGTTGAAACAGAAAACTCACCAGAAGAATGATGAATTCTGCCAAACGTTGCAAACTAAAAAAAATAATTTTAATCACATTCCATACAACTAATTGTATCCTGACATCTTTGTAGATGACTATATTACAAACAAGCATCAATTTGTGACATTCATTTCCTCTCCTTTTCGTTTTCTCAGTCTTAATTTTAAAGCATCACTGAAGTCAATCCGTACCGAATACTGCCTCTCCCATCAGTCAGCCCATAATACAATCTAGCTCCTGACACACAGTGTGAGTTTTAGTGCATTTCGGGTTTGCCAAGAAATCTAAGGTGTACCACTGACAATGTCATACTCGTGTCCTTCAAAAACGCATGCCTTACATTTTCACACAAATGCTCCGGGGACCACATAAATGAGTAAGATGGGAAAGCATTAGATTAAAAGTCAGAGAACACCTTTTCTCTATATATTGAGACAGATGAGGGATGGGAGATGAGGAAGGGGACCGATGGTAGAGATTTCTATAGGCCACATTAGAAACAAGGGACTTTAAAGCCTAACTTCATCTGTACAATGTTTGTTGAAAGGATTGGGCTTCTGGCTACTGGTGTGGCTGTAACTCTTGCCACCCCCTTCCGTTCCCCACATGCTCCTTGCAGAACACTGAGTAGGAATGGGGCGGGGGCAGGGAGGTACTGGGATGAACAGAATGTGGGGCACAGTATAAACAAACACCCAGATGTACAAACCTGCATGGAATCTTCCAGGAACTCCAAGCAAAGAAGTCTACTTAGACTTTTAAGCCAGAAACTTCCCAGAATTATCCCAGACTGCCTGTCCTGCCTAGATTGATAACTAATATTTGTTAAATGCATCCTGGTGCTAGGCATTCTCTTAGTTTCTTTACAGTTTTACCCATTTGATTTTCACAAACCCTTACTAAGATGGCATCCATGTGAACTTCAGCTTACAGAAGGAAATAAATTGCTGTGTACTCAAAGTCTGCTCAGGTGATGGAGAACCTGCCTCACTCATAATACGGGGTTTTAGCCCCCATATTATAATACCTGCTGCAGCCAGCACGGGGTCTGTCACCAGGTAGACTCCTCTTTCATTCCTTGTGTCCCAAACTGGGATCATACCCTCTTCATCTCTCGGGACCATTGCCTGAGACGCGGAACTATTATGTCTTTTGACCACCGCTCATCCCCTGACTCGGCTGCTTCATCTGCTCCCTGTTTTCTAGGGCTAAGGATCTCAAGAGGTGGGCAGGCAATCAGCAGCGGCAGCAGCAGCAGCATCACCTGGGTACTTGCTGAAACACAAATTCCTGGGCCCCACCCCAGACCTACTGCAGAATATAAAAATTGGGTGCAGACCCAGAAATCTGTATCTGAATGAGCCTTCTAGGTGATTCTCACTGTCTGCCATGGGGGAAACAAAAGGACATGTCCCCATCGCCTCAAGACTTGGGGGCACAGGAGGCAGGAGTGCGCTGGTTTATGTGGTGGCACCTCCTGGGAATCAGGCTAAGACTCGATCTGCCAGAGCACACGTTCTTGCTCAGTCCCCTCCCTCCCAGTCCTGTTGACAGATTCCTCTTGGGGAGTCCCTCTCCAGGGAATCCTGGACTCTCAAATCCCAACCCAGCTTTTGCTTTTGGGGAACCTCATACAACCCCACTTCCCCGGCTCAGGGGTTGGAGCTCGGGGACCACATCGATGACAGAGAGCATGCCTGGAGCCAGGACATGGAAAGTCTCATCTCAGGTTTCATAGTGTCTGTGCCTCCCCTTCCCTCATCCTTGGGAAAGGCTCCTAGCCTCTCCACCACACTTGATCGATCCATCCACCAAAAAGGGACTGAATGATCGCATCTGTCCTGTCTGCTTAAAGAGTCGGCATGAGGTTCAAGTGAAATAATGATGGCAAAGACATTACCAAGTATAAAGTCTTAAATCTGTAAGAGGCCTATTCTGTTCTTTCTCTAATTAGCAACCTAGATTCTCCGACCTTTCCTCAAACATTCTAGTCTAAGACTTTGTCAGGATTCCCCACGGCCCTCCCTGCCAGAGCCCACCGGGCAGTGTGCCCACCGCCAGTTCCAGGGAGTCCCTGCTCTTTACCCAACTCAGCTTTCATGCTGACTCAGGTTTGGTGGCAACTTGTGCTCATTCTTCCTCTCCCACATGCCCAAGTGGATTGCTATGTACATATATTGTTTTCCTTATTTCATTCTCCTTATTTCTCACCCATTCCTGCCATTTCCCCAGATCATGCGGAAGTCTGATTGTATTATCCATGGCACCAGTCACTCATATGTGTGAGTATATGTTTTTTCTCTTCCCACCGTGATGGTGTTATTTTGAGTCAGACCCTGAAGCAAGTCCAATAGCTTTATTTTCAATAACAGAGGCCATGTCCAAAGTTCACACAAAACATCAGTGTCTACATGTAGAGAGGTCATTGGGTCAACTGTTTTTAACAGTCAACCAATTTCATGAAATAGCCACTTTTTTCATTTTTCCCTGAACCGACTGGAAAGCTGCCTACAGATGCAAACTTAAAGGGAAAAACAAAGGAAAAAGTCTTGGAAAAAGCCAGCTGTCACTGAACAGAAGACCTTCACAGAAGGGGGAATTCTAAGTAAAGGCTCTAGCTGGTTTAATGAGGCTTCTAGTTCGACACCACAAACAGCCTCTGTGACTGTCGTGGGCACTGCTCACAAGGACCTCTTGTTGGACGATTTATGGGAGTTTCTTTTTGTTCATTGTGGCCATTGATTTGAATTAGAGTATTCCTTGGTAGGACCTTCAGTACCAGTCATATTGTCTGATAATTCTCACCTAGTAGATTCCGAGTCCTGAGCCATAGCCACAATATCTTTGTCTTAAATTCACATAAGGTATATTGTCGAGTCCACAGAAACAAGCTGTCATTTTGGATGAGATGACCTCAGGCAGAACACAAGAAGCGGAAGTGTTCCTTCAAGGCACATCACACGTGGGCAGGTAATTGTGACAACACTGAGTGATGTAGGTGTGGTATTCCGTTATAATGTTACCATGTTTTATTTCTATTTTAATAAATAACTTGCTGTATGTTGCATTGTATCTATACCAGAAATTGTATAAAAAGCTGTGTCTGCCTAAAACTGAACTTTTGCACGTGTATTTCTTTCCCACAGAAATGGAAAGTATTTACTTGCTGTCACGGCAGTGAGGTAGTGATTTCTTCAATCATTATAACCCTCAAGTTGAAGTCATATTTTTGGTGAAGTGAAGAAAAATTCTAAGCGAGGCAAAGTAAGCAGTGGCTAACTTTATTGTAAAGTTACTTATACAGAAAGGATATTACATCCAGGCAATAAAGAAAAATACCTTCTAGTTGTGGATAGTAAAAATAGTGCTCGTATAATAATGGCTGGTGGAAACCCTGAGGCTTTTCTGAATTGGGCAATTCCAGTGATAAATGCCTTTGGAACAAGAGGGGCAACGTCTCCAGTGTCCTGCATACCTGCACGTGACCACCGAAGCAGTTTCGTTCAGAGATAAGAAAATATCAAGATGCGGTTAAACATCAGCAGTGTCAGGTTTTTTAAGCTGAAATGCAATAATCCCTTCATTTATTTCCAATTAAGCCACTTCTCAATCTCACAGCAAACTATGGGATTTAACTTGCAAGGTGTTTTTTGAAATGCGGTTGTCCCTTTCTTCTCACCCCTGCTCTGTCTGGCTTGGAAATTTAGCACATGTACTGTTTCTATGTGACAAGAATATGTTTATATTGGGCACAGTCTGTGCTAATGCTCCTACGAGCTAAAAGAATTACAAATATAATAGTATTTACTATAGCTCCACATATATACTTTCCCATGAAAAACAAATTAAAAGGACAGAAAGATAATATCCAGTGTCTCTTCTAGCTTACATTTTAGCTTAAGATACCCCCATTTTTCACAGACCCTCTGCACGTGATTTTTAGTGATCTTCAAGAAAAATTGACAATTATTTATGAGGCTGAGGTGGAAACCCCTTCTGGAAAACATGAAGTCAATGGGAGAGCCAGAGGATTGGGCTTGAAGTTGTGTCTATAAAGCATGACCATGTAGATGGACTTGAGCAGGAGCACTATTGCGTTCCCTTTACAGTCTAGAGAACACCTCGGGTCCTTGGGACATAGCCCTATGCAGAGAGACAAACCAGAATAACTTATGATATCTTTACAATATACGGTGTTTCCATTTTGATGACTCTGGTTACTTGAACTACACAGTGGAAGACATTATAGTAAAGATCTCGAGGACAGAGGCAACATGCACCATTTTCAGAGAAATGATCTGGCAGATTAAAAACACACACACCACACACAGCACTGTGATGGGGATATAGGTAGCAGTAATGCTTGATCCTATGTTTTTAATATGATCCCCATTTCAGAAGTTTTGTAATGGCTCTTTAGAGAAAAAGAAAATGATCCCATCAAAATGTCCTGATTTGTTGTCAATGAAATGGCTTCTAAATAAATTCACAGTTTGAATTAGAGATGTTAATGGCTCACATGCCCTTTGAATTGTCTTTAATATTCTTTCAAGAAAAAGAATTCCTACAAGCCTTTGGAAACTTGAGGCTATACTAGGTATTTTATTTTGGATAAAATTGTCACGGGCAAATCAACAAAGGTCACAGACCTCTGGCACTAAGGGGCGTGACCAAGATGGGCCTGCCACATTGCTTGGGCAAGCGCATCCTAACAATGATGCTTTTCCTCTACCTATTGACTGGAAGTTCGACTGCTTTCTTCTAGCACACCAACAGAACCAATTAAATTTCAGTTTACGAATGTGTTTGACATAAGTGATTAAAATATATTTGTAAAAGATGAGTGAAGTATTGGATATTCTTCAGGACAGTTTTGATAAACACAAAGGTAAAAAGTACCATAGGAATTATTTTATTCAAGGTGTGTTTTATTTACAGCCGGCAGAGCTGAGAGAGAGCAGTCAGTGTGCAGATCATAGCGTTCACACACATTTCTGGAGGGTACCGGTTCAGAAATAGGGTTTCAGGAGGAGACAGGTTTAATTTTTATGGATTTAAAATAGAGTGCTTAAATCTATGATATAGTGCGGTAATAAGTTGTAGGTAGGTGTAGCTGAGAGGTGCACCTGACACTTTTTATAGAGATGGGTATTTACAACAATTTTGGAAGGGAAATTGATTAGACATGATGATGATAAACACGAGCAATCTGCCAGGTAAAACTCTGTTTTCTGAGTCAAACCAGCTGAGAGGCTCAGACAATGATTTGTGATCAAGTCCCATCCCGCCTGAACCCTACTTTGAACCAACCTCATAAATAATGCAGAAGTGAGTGTTTAAATTATCTAGACAACCTCCCACTTGATTTTCCAGGTAGAGACTTAGCCTTATGTATTATTTATATTACTATAACACAGGCACTGTTTTGTGTGATTTGGTCCCAATAATGTACTTGATCAAATGGTTTAATTTGTCATATTTTATGAAGTTATGCCAGTTTTTAAGCGAATTAAAGCAGTATCATATACATATCTGCAGGAGGAAGGTGAGTTGTTTTCAGAATGACTTAGCCTGGATAAAAATAGCTTGAAAATGATCAGCTTAATTGAATTTCTATCTAGAACAGTGAATCAAATCATTGAACTATTTCAATAATGCCATAAAACATGTTATTTTGCTTGTTTGTCCTCATCTGATCTTAAAAATTTGCTTGTTTTAAGGATCGTTATGACAGAGTGAACATAAATTTTATTTTAAACTGATTGTGTTAAGAAGGCTTATAATTTACTGCTGAGAAGTATAGAGATATAAAAGAGATTATGTGCATTAGCATTGTATTGCTGTTATTTACAGCTTTTATTGGTAGGCATTGCTAATCCAAAATTATGCTTTCTCATTTCTGTTTTATTTAAAAGCTTCCTGGGAAGTTTTCCATTCAAATAGCACAAGAAAGATGGTATGAATAGATACAGACTGAGGGATTGTAAAGAAAATTACACAGGTATAATCATTAGTACAAGTATACGTATAGTAATTTAACAAAGGAAGTTGGCGAGTAACATTTGTCTCAATGATTATGAAGTAACTATTAAACAATACCTTTATTTGAAACCTAAATTATGCATTTTTGTTTTTGAACCAGGTCATTTTGTAAAGTGAGTTATACCTGCACATCTATTTCTTTTTAGTAACTATATACCTAGTCAAAGAGTTTGGCACACGCTTCTGTAAAGAGCAAGAGAGACGTGTTCCCTCCTTCTCAGAGCTCACGGACTGCAGGGCTAGAGGATGGGACACAGAAAGGCCTCCTTTAGGGTCTTCATAGAACGAAATTCTTTCCTGCCTCGAGACCTTCTCAGTATTCAACACACGGCCAGAACTTTCCCCCTTTATTAGATTCCTCATCCTCACCCTGCTACATTTACATCTCGGCATGAAAGTTTTTTCTCATAGGGGTCTTTCCTGATTCCCTAAATCGGGCCTTCCCACAACCCCCTTCTTCCCTTTTACTAAACTCTATTGCCTTCAAAACAGTTGTTACAATTTAACATTTCTATACCTTCTTTTTGGTCATGTATTTGTCTATTTTCTGTCTTTTCTATTAGATTAGAACTCTAATGGCACGGAAGTGATCTGTTCAGCAAAGTTTACTGTTATCTTACAGTGTGTCTAACACATAGTAGGTGCTCAATAAATATTTGTTTAGTGAGTGCATAAAATAATGCCTGAGATAATGATATAAGGATGTGGCTGAGATGAAGCTTCTCAAAGAAATATGATGCTCTGAAGCCGCATGTAAGGGAGACTTAGGAGATCAGAAAATGTTTTCTAGAAAGGGGAATCGGGAGAAGGGAGGGACACAGAAGAAACAGTATGTGAAAATCCTGAGGTAGGAAGAAGTACAACTTATCCAAGGAACCAACAGAAGATGGATGAGTCTGGAACTCCGAACGAAGAAGAGTTTAGAGTTTGAAATGAGGCTCTAGGGCCAGGCAGGGGTTAGATCATGAAAGGCCAAGTTGACCACTTAAGGGCCTTCTTTATTCAAAGAATAATGACAAGGCATTCACCGGCTTTAAACAGAGGAGAAACATAATCAGGTTTGAACTTTTTGAGAAGAACTCTAACTGCAGCATGGAAACTAACAACTTGGGGAGGGCATGGAGAGAAGAAAATAGAACAGTTAGGAGGCTGCGCTGTCAGCTAAGGGAAAGGGGCGTCTTAGAATACGGAAGGGACACACGGTGACAAGGAGATACATTAAAGAGGAATTGTGAACTGGATAATGTGGAGTGAGGAAGAAAACATCTCAAAGCAATGTGTCTCTTGTGTACTGCTGGACAGTGCCATTCTCTGGAAGAGGACCGGGATTGGAGAAGAGCAACTCTAAGAGTTAAGTTTCAGGTGCACGTGGAGACATCCAGATAGAGGTGGCCAGTAGGTAGCTGCATACAGGAGTCAGGAAGTTGGGAGAGCAGAACTAGACATGAAGACTGTGGATCATGGATGTCAGGTGGTAAAGAAGTCACTGGGCTAGATGGGTTTTCCCAGGAAGGGGACTGAGGGTTAAGGGGGGGAGCATAAGACCACACATTCAGGTGCTCCAACACTGCAGGCCTGCGCGCTTTAGGGGAGCTCTTATGCTAGACTCTTTGGGATCTACATCACACAGGGTGTGCTGAAGAGGGTTTGGCTTCCTTATCTGTGACAATTAGACATAGTTTATGCATGTATCTCAATTAAAAATGTTTCAGTGTTAGCATATTTGTGATCTTTAATGTAAACAGGAGCTTCTGGCTTGTACTTAGAGATTCATTAAATTTTTGCAGTGGAAGACATGCTCCATTCTAATGAAAACCCTATTTTATACAGGAGGAAGCCAGGATTAAGAAAGCGCCTGGACGCTGGCCATGTGGCTCATTTGGTTGGAGCACCGTCCTCTGCATGAGAAGCTTGCAGGTTTGTGGAGAGCAGGACCAGCAAAATGGCAGTGGTCCGATCACAAGAGCATAAAGTATATAAAACAAAGTGGGGTCACACATGTCAACCAAGATGGCTGCCAGTCAGCCATGACACCTTGGTTCAAGAGGGAAGTGACCTAAGTCAGAGCAGACACATCTGACAAGGAGACACATCTAAGATATCTGTACGGGTGATCAGAACAGCCATGTCTGCAGAGCGGGACCACCCATAGGTAGGCTCCTGGGGAAATCCCTCCCTTGGCATCAGGGGTGCCAAGATACTTATCAAGAGGCCCAGCAGGGTGGAGTGCACCACTCTCAAGGCATAACAGAGTCAGGCTCCAGACCACTGCTGAGACCACTGAGCTTCACAGCCCAGAGTGCTGTTCCACGCCATGTGGATTTCCCTTGGCCTTGGCCGCTGGAGACGGTACCCTGCTGGACGGATGACTTCATCTGCCCATCTGCCTCCAGAGAGCCTTCCTTGCAAGATGCTGACCTCCCTTGCCCACCATGTTCTCTCCTGGACCTGCAGGCTGAGACTCTGGGACTACGGTTCGTTATCCACCAACTGATTACTGTGTGTGTGTTATATTCCTCTGAGATTGTGTTAGAGTGTGAGTAGGATATTAACGTATGTTGATGTCCTACTTTGAGTGAACCTGCATTCAATAAAAGCTGAGTGAACAGCATAGTTACTGTGTGTGACTCTTGTCTGTTCCTTGGTGCTGGGCTGCTCAGCAGACAGCTAGCCAAGGAGTTGCCCGGCTGACTTATAGGAAAGACTCTGTCACAAACAGATGGCTTGTGACAGGGTTCAAATCTTGTTTGGGGCTCTTACAGGAGGCAACCAACTGATGTTCTCTCTCATATCAATGTTCTCTCTCTCTTTCCCTTCTTCTCTAAAATCAATAAACACACCCTTGAGTGAGGACTGAAAAATAGTGTCTGGGTATTTGTCTGAGGTTACAGTCATCCACAGACTCTGGAGGAATCAAGGTTTCCCAACTTTAAGTCATTTTCACCCCTTTGTCCCTGCTTATCGCCAATGATACATACTATTTTTTATAGATTCATCTTTATATATATATATATATATATATATATATATATATATATATATATATATATCCAATACCAACTGTAACTTAGGTCAGTGTGCATTTCATTGCAATATGCTCTCATCTGGAATTATGAGTCCAATGTACAGCACTCTTTGAAGTTCAAAAGCACCCAAAAAGATCGTGTCTGTCAATTCAACTATAAAAATAATAAAATGCTCCCCCGCTCCCCAAGCCTTACCTAACACTTTAAAAGAGCTCATTAATAATGGTTTTATTGAAAAAGATATTGAAAATGGGTCAGCAGATGAGGAAAATACTTGATGTATCATGCAACATTTCTGCTGTTTATGCTCTCTTCTGAGATGTTTTTCTGCATGAGACATCTCCCTATTTCGCTAAGGGGTGTTCATTACCACACCCACCAATTGACCCCACTCAACTAAAACATTTAATATGGGATTTGAAGTCCTTAATTGGAGAAGTCCAGCTATAGCTCTTCACCAGCTCGATCTTTATTCTGAGTGCCAAAATCATTTTCAGAGAAAAATGTTTGCCCCTTATGCTGCCCCTGTAAAGCAACGAGGCCGGTTTCCACATGACCTATGAACATCGGGCTCGCTACTCTAGGGCCAGCCTTCAGAGAAGTGTGGTCCTGGTGACCTGGGACATGAAGTGGCCACAGCGCCCATCACAGTGCATGTGATGTGAGCACTGGTGCACCTCCGTTAGAAAGGTAATACATTTTGCCACATTTTACACTTATATGTACAGTAATCCTATCTTGCCTTCTATCTAATTAAGGCTTATTTTCCAAATTATGGCAGATAAAGCTAATCTCATAAAAGATTGTAAATCATATTAGTAAACATTTAAGTCTGTTATAAAGTTCTGAAACAATAGAAAAGGCCGTATAAAACATTCATATTTATTACTACTGAGCAGCCACAATTCTTCCAATATAACTCATTTTCCAAACGGCAAGAAAACAGTTCACATTATAAAATATGAATGCTTTCTTAAAATAAGCTCTGTCTTCCAAATAAAGTACAAGTCTCATATGTTTTCGAAAGGACATTCTGCCTGCTTTTAGATTTGATCATGTTTCTGAAAAATAACTTAAATTCAAAGAAACCTAGATTTGGGCGAGTAGCGCAGGACAGACAGACCCAGAATTGCTTTTCAGCCGGCTATTCGTGTGAGAAGTTTTCAGGGGCCATAAGTCACTATCATCAAACAGCTTTCATTAGAGTACCTTCTGCATCCACAGCACGGATATGCATGTTGGGGTATTTATGGGGTGGTATTAAAGATACAGAACCTGTTTCTAATTCACCTGTTGAGTGGAAAAAAATGTGATAGTAATTTGAGAAAATTTGAGGACTAGGCAATACATGTAAAGGGTCCCTATTATAAAATTCAATATAATTTCTGGTAATCATAGTTTGACAAAAGCAAGAAGTTTTGGAAACACAGAGTGCTCTTCTAAATGTGGTCCAAAACACTAATACAGTGCGACTATTGACCTGCTAAATATCATACTGTTTACTCAGAATAACTCTGGTCCAAAACATTCATCAGTGCCCTCAACTGTCCATTTTTCCAAATCAGCATTTCCAAGATTGTGTTTTCTGAAACATTTCAGAAAAGGCCTGCTGGGGGTGAGGGGAAGTGACTTATCCAAGCAATTTTGTGAAATGCTGCCTTCTTCATCAGTGGAACTCCACAATGCACTGCGGCTTAATCGGAATTCTGAGAAGTCCTGCACAGAAAGAACCTGCTTGGATTCGCCTCACTCAGCATTTCCCAAATTTAATTAAACATGAAACAGCCACCCCCCACCCCAACCCCATGGGCCATTTACTAACATTCCAATAAACTCCAGCTTTGGAACTTGGGCTAGATATAGTGCTAAAATTATTACTGTAACTGTGAAATCTTTTATTGTGCTGGGTGAAAATTATGCAATGCCCTGCTATGTCTGCTGGTTTACTAGATGGCAAGCACAAATATATATAATGTGATTTTGCTGTAATTCTGGATACACACTTACACACACATCTGCCTTTTCCAACGTGGTCTCCCGCAACTTTGCTCAAAATTTTTACATGGTAAGTGGTGTAACCCAAGAGATTTTGAATTAAGAATGAACTTCATTTACAAAAGCTACACACGTTAAAAAACAATAATATGAAGTGACAATACATTCATTTTAGTCTTATTCTTAATTCTTCCATTTAAAAGGGATTTTTCATAGTAAACTGCTTCTTTGAAATGTAATTCTTGTCAACAACCATGAACATTTATTGAACTACTTTTATGTGACATTTTATGCCACTCTTAGATATATAGCTTTTTTTTCAAGTGGACTTCATTTCCTTGTGCAGTTTTAGGTTCACAGCAAACTGAGCAGAAAATGCAGAGTTCCCACGCACCCCCATCCTAAGTGTGCACAGCCTCCACCATCACCAACATGCCCCATCCTGTCCAAGCCGGGGGCAAGGGCAAAAGAGCAAAGTCCTGCACCCCAGTGGTCTCAGGTTCTACTTCTATCAAATGAGGATGACATCCACCCGGTAATTCATTCTGAAGATCGGTTACATTATATCCAAGGTACCCAGCATGGTCCCTGGCACAAAAACGAGGAAATCGGTACCAGGACCTGTAATGTATGAGAAATCACTTTTGTACTCTGTTGGCAACACACCTTAGCACCTAGTGCTCAATGCACATTATTTTGTTTCCTGCTATGGTCTCTCGTGTATACTGTATACTGTTGTGGAAATAAAATGTAAGTAGAAATAACCATTATGATAACACCTCATACTAACTGCTAGAATATTCCCCTCTTTAATCTGAGTAGTCTTTTTATACAGTGTGACGGGACAGGAGAGAGTCGCATGAGATTCCTCATAGGATCTTGGTTAACTTCATGAAGCACAGTCTCCTTGCATAATAAAGGAATTTATTACCACTCTCCTCACAGAATGAGGTTTAAGTTAGATGATATTTGAACAATCTTTAGCACAGTGCTTGGATGGCAGGAGGTACTCAATAAATGTTAATTCTCTTCTGTTGGTCTCAGAGACTAAGGTTAGCACCACATACAGAAACAATAAAGCAAATCTTGTCTTTTTAGACTACGTAACGTATATTCAATCTCACTTAAAAGTCACAATGGACTTTGTATTACTGTATACTTCACAGGAAGAGAAAGTAAGGCTGAGAGGGGTTAAAATACATGCTTAAGAGAGGGGGTCTGGAATCCCATGGGTGGTTTTATCACAGTACAAGCCCCCCTACCCCTGACAGACCCCCGCAGGGTCGTTGTAGCAGAAATACCCAGAACATGTGTCGTGTGTTCTCTGTGGGAAAACATTGTTACCAACTGACTCTCTAGAGAGGACAGAGATTCCAGCGCACCATCAAAAGAATCTGTTTTGGAATTCTGCAACTTAAGTCAGAACCTAAGAAGTTTGAAGGTATATCATTTTCTTAAGAAAAACAAAGGGGGAAAATCTTATTCCATCTTGGGGTTCAGCCCTTCCCATGTGCCAGAGTATAAGTCACAAGTGCCCCACTGAGTCAGACCACTGACTGTCTCTGTCCCTGTCTGAGCCACCAGAGCTCATCAGAGGGAAATTCTGTTAATGTGTGGATTATAAATGCCAGGTGTGGGTCCTTTGCCATTTCAGGGAAAGCGAACGTGGAAGATGTACAGTTTTCTACCTGTTAGTAATCAACTTTCTGGGGAAAGGGACAAACCACCTGCTACCCAACTGCCATGCTGTACGCATGCTCCGTGGGCACGAGAGGCCACAGTAAGAATCAAAAAAAATCTGCGTTGAGTGCCAGGCGCTAAGATGTTTTGCCTGATTTCCTTTATTTTATTCTTCTATGGATTCTGATGGAAAAAAGGAAAGTAAGATGAAAAAACCTGCCCCAAATCACACCCCTCATACACAGTTCAGGCAGGAGTAGCTGGGGGTCTGTTTGCCCCTGAGACTGCAGCCCCCCACCACGTGGGCAGGGGTAGCGGGAAGCCCAGGCCCGCGCCTCCGTTCACCCAGGCTGGCAAACGCAGGTTGGGCAGGGCGAACTCAGAAGGAATAATGGCAATGGCAGGTGCATGCCACGGTCGATGTGCTTAATGCACGGACCAATTAATTCATGACAAACTTCAGTAACAGTCGCCCTCGTCTTTATCAGGGAAGGCAAGCTGATTATGATGTTTGGAAAATAGGAAGTCATTTGTTAAGGGGTCTGATTTGCTGCCGCTAACATCAGCCAGACCCTAGAGCCCTCCACCACTTTTCTAACCATTTTCCTTCATGGAGAACACGACCGACCCGCGTTGGTAGATCATTTTCTATAAATTATGTACAACACAAGTAGCAATGTGTAACACCACTCCTTAAATAAATATGCATTATTTACCGTGTCACAGGTGAAGTATTGAAAGAAATGATATAATTTGCCGAGAATCCTATTTTGAAAATAACTCGTCCAGAAGTTGAACCTGTGCAATGCAGGCTTTTTCTGCTGTTTAGATGTTTTTGGTAATAAATGTGTGTTATAATAAAATATTTCAAATAAACACTGCATTATTAATGCACCTTGTACCTGCCCCAGGGCAGCCCAGGCATAAATGGTTCATTTAAATTCTGGGCTCTTCTTGCAGCACGCACACAGGACTTCAAGAGTTCTCTCAGTAAGGACTGGAGCTTTGTTATTTCCCTTTGTGCACAGATGCTGCAACAGCAGTGTGGACCTCCGGTATTTCCGGGTCTATAACCAAGTACAAATCTCTTTCCTCTTACTTCCATGCCAGGTAGCTCTGTGCTAAAACTAATATTATTTAGTACTGCTAGTCTGTTCAAAAGGAAATGCACATAGGTGAATTTCTTCTCCAGTTCCCTAAGATTCCTTGTTGTTGGTTTTGTTTTGGTTTTTTGTTTGTTTGTTTCCTACCTTTCACTGGGTTGAAAACAATCCCTTTTAAATGGCGACAAAATGCATGGGGCTTAAGTTGTGTTATAGGTCATTTCCGGGCCAAGAGAATGAACACAGCAGTGCTACTTTGTGCTCTGAGACATAATCTAGAGTCACCAGAGAGGAAAATGTGGTAACAGAATGGTCACTCCTAGCAATTACTTTGTGCCACCATGGATGAAGGGACAAGCACTGTGGCCTTCCCATTTTTCAAATTCATATATATTGCATTATGTAGTTTCCATTAAATATTACCTAGTGGTTAATTAAAAATTATGAAATGGCATTCATTCCAAAGTATTAATCAATACTTGCAATCCATTTACCTTGAGTGTGGAAATCAATTTCTAGAAGTAGTGTTATAGGCTGTTTATCTTTCACATTTTTCTGGGTAAGATATATTTTTGGATAATCTATAAAAAGTAAATTTCATATCTAAAATTAGAAATTGTGAATTGCCTTTTAGCAGAATAATCATAAAATGATTGCTATTAACAGCTTTCTAACAAAGCCATCTTTTACACTCTCACTATGTAGGGTATCAGTGTGTTGTTACTGTGTTGAAATATAATACTTCAGCAGGCAGAGACAGACTGGAGTTCTCTCTAGAGGTCCTGCCAAACAAGCATTTCAGCTCAGTCATAACATCTTTAAACAGGGTGGGCTTCATTTGTGGACTCCAACGTCAAGGTCAGATGGATGCACTGAAAAGACATCCCGGTGTGCCAGGCACTGGACAGACATCTGCCCAGGTATGCAAGTCAGTAGTGGAAGGAACGAGGCCTGTTGGAGAGGTTCCTCACCTGCTGATAGGCTGGAGTTGCCTGGCCTCGCTGAAGTGCCTCTGACCTACAAAACTGTGAAATACACATTTTTTTATTGGTTAAGTTGCTCTCTGTGAGACTTTGCTATGGCTACCCCAGCCTACTCATACAAGGAATAAAAACGGGGCATGCAAAGGACCGACCTGATTTCAGATGGGTAGCATGAGTGACAAGTGAACTGAATAAGCCTACAGACGAGAGAAACAATGATGAAGGGACACAAAAGGCAGACAGAGAACTGGGGACTTTGTGTTGACATGTGTCTACCTGTATGTGTGTGTTGGTGCACGTACTCACATAATCATCCTATTCACCAGCAGATATTTGAGCATCTACTACACGTCAGGCACTGTTTTAGATAGTTCTACGTGTGGCTCAACACAGAAGTACCATACAACTAAAAATCCCCACTTTGCAGTGATTGTTATAGTGCACACTCTCACACACATGCACACATGCATGCACACCCTCCTCAGTGGAAGTATCCCTTCATTTGAAATATCCAGGAGACTCTATATAAAACCAACACAAGTAAAGTTGCTCTTGTAGGAGACCTAAGTCACGAGTTTAAACAGGGGATGGCTGGTCACTATTTAAACTGCACATCTTACACCTCAGTGCCTCAGTGGCAGGTCCTCAGCTACTTCTTGGGTCTCTAGAGCTTTCTCCGAAGAGGGTGGTTTGTGAGCCATTGTCATAAACCGATGGCAGTGGTGGAAGATTCTTGAAGACAGGAATGACATGATGAAAGGCTATTTTAGAAGCACTTTCTGATGTTGATGTTCAGGATAGAACAGAATGAAAAGAGATGAAGGAAAGGACCAAATGAGGCTGAGAAAAGGAACTTAATGAGTGGATGCTACAGCAGCGATGTCCTGGTGAAGATGCAGGGATGTGCAATGAGGGGCATTCCAAGTGAGACGTACGTAGGTAGGAGACTACGGGATTTAGGAAGAAACACACTTCCAAAAATGTACCTGTTACATCTAGTACTGTGCAGAGATGCATGTGGAAGAGCACACATGACAGCACTGTCTGTGCTAATAAAAATTATAGCATTTATCAAAATAAGCTGTTATGGCTACATCTATACAGTGGAAATTATGTAGTTATGAAAAAGAAGGAGGGAGACATTTCTGTGCTGGGGGGGAAAGAGCTGTATATTATTATTATTAAAATAAGACTAGGGCGGAAGCAGCAGGTGTGCCCAGGGCAGAGAGAGGGAGCAGGTCCACCTCAGCGCAGGCAGCAATGGGACATGGCCTCTGTTGCGTGTTTAAAAACACGCACGGCACTCACCGTACCTGGTATGCTTCTTATCACTGAGCACCGGCGCTTCCTAAATGTTGGAGATAAAACCCTTCTCCCTGACACAACTGTTGTTGGTCTAAGTTTGAGACAATTGCTGAAGTTTCTGTGGTGTAAGTATATATATAAACTTCACAATGGTACATTTTTATTACTCACCCCTCAACAAATCTGTCCTATTTAGGAGTTCATTCAGAGAACCTCCAGTTGTAGAGTGGGCCCCTGGCTCGCAACTCATGTTTGTTTCGTGAGCAAGAACTCAAGCTCTGGTTTTGATCTTTCCCGTAAATGCGCCATCATTGCTTATTTGGCATCTACCGGTTACATGTAGGGAGTGAGGGCCCGGAATGCTTTCAGAAGGGAGCTTGGAAAACTCTGAACCATCATGAACTTGGGAAGTCCTCACAAAATGTAACAGAAATTCATAATGACATTTCTGGTGAAGGTGTGTGAGCGGAAAGTTCTTGACTGGATACATATCTGAAAGCTGCTAAAATTTATTCCCAAAGAAAAAAGAATACATAGGAAAGATTGCAATTTCTGGAAGCTTTTGTGGAATGGGCTTATCTGAATCACTGCCCAACTCTTCGTTATGGTTAAGGCTTTTTCTAATTTGCGTGTGTTGTCTCATGTGAAGGAAGACTTCCAAGATCAAAATTAATAAAAAAATATTCTTAAGTCAATAATAAGTAAATGTGTGTGTGTATGTGCGTAAGCATTTTGACAAGTCTGAGTTTTTCAAGTCAATCCAACAGTGAAAAATCATGGATGACTTTGCAGAAGTTACTGCTTAAAACAGAACCATTCACTACTGTGACAGCCCATATGTAGGCAAAGTGTTTTTTTAAAGAACATACATGTGCCATTTAAAAAGTATTACCGTATCTTGCAGCGTATAATGTGCACCCATGTTTCTGGCCCAAACTTCTAGGAAAAAATATTTTCTTTAAATTTTTAATTCA
>VMDR010019221.1:0-18509 GCA_007922815.1 Macrotus californicus
GGGAGGGGGGGGAAGATGGGACAACTGTAATAATCAATAAAATATATTTAAAAAAAAATCTTATCTACTCACTCCAGACCTAGCCATAACATCAACTTTAAAATCTTGATTTAAAACACTCACACTCTCTATGACCTCCGGTCCTTCCAGACAACTTATTTATTTGCTCAATTCCAATCATTCTTCCTCCATTCGGAAACTTATCACCACTTCTCTAAGTGGTCATCCTTCCGTGTTCTCACTTTGCCCCTACCCAGCTTAGATTCCATGGGCTAGGACAGCGCTTTTCAACCTCTTTCATCTCATGGCACACATAAACTAATTACTAAAACTCTGCAGCACACCAAAAATAGTTTATATTTTCTGCCAATGTGACAAAAATAGGTATAATTTTGATGGATTAAAAAATAATAGTAGTAGTAGTTTCCTACTCTTTTTGCTCCAAAGTGACTTTTTTAAAAATCAGGTGCTTATACTTGTAAACAATGACTTTTGTTACCAAGAATAAACCAATCAGACAGAACCTTATTATGCAACATGACCAATAAGATGCAACTCTATTATGTGGCCTATAGATTTATGATTCAAGACAGGACTATTGTTGGGTTGACTATTGTCAATTTTTTATTTGACAATCTAAAGGAAAATAGGTCAGTGCATCTAAGTAAATAGTCAGGTATTGCATGTTTTAAAAATTCTTGTGGGACACAGATTGCAAATCGCTGGTCTAGAACTTTAATAATTTCCTTGGAAATACTACTAGTTCTTTTGCCTCCTCTCCTGGCATCATATGTATGTGGAAAACCTAACCTTAGAAAATTCCAATTGTCAACATACCATGTGACTAGTTCACACAGCTCAATGTTTCAGGAGAAAATCACCCATGACATGTCTCTCTTCAAACATTTGTCCACAGTTCTCAAGTGGGCCCTCAGGATTAACCAGCAATCCAAGGAAACCTTTCTTCTTACTGGGTTAGCCATTTCACACCTTTTCCTCTTTTCTCTAACATACTTTTCATTATTCAGAGAGACAATAAAATAGATGTAATCAGATAAGAATGACCTATCTTCCCCCACCAAATCCATTAATAGATTCATAAGCTGTATCATCTGATTTTGCTATTTTGATTCCATCTAAAGTTAACCCTTCCATGTGCATATGGGTTCCATTCCTCTTCCTACTCGAAAATGTTATTCCTTCTCCTGTCTTTAAAAAAAGGTATTTTATTGCTCTTTCCTATATTATATTCATCGGCATATATATTTGCTATATTATTTTTCATCTCAACAAATGACCCCTTGACCCACATCTCTCTTCAGCTTCAGCTTCTCCCTACTAAAAAAAAGGTTTCTACCTCTCTCATCTATCTATTCTGGCCAAGTTTTGTTCACCACTCCATAGAAAGGGCTTCTACCAAGTGACACTTCATTCATTTCCCAATATCCAGCAAATAATCAAAAAATATTTATTGATGGATTAAATAAACTAGCTTTGACCTCTGACTAGATAAAGTTATGGGTATTAACATTAAATATGTCATAATCTTACCAAATGGTTTACATTTTTTATTTGACTTTTTAAAACGCAGCTGTAATTTTAGTAGACAAAATCAGACAAACAGGTATTTCCTACCTCATCTTTGTTCCGATTTCAAGTCTTATGGAAATGTACCAAAAGATCCTATTCATTATGGTGGGAATGCCAATGAATGTAATTGATTTTACCTGGAATGCAGAGACATTTCTGCAAAGCTGGAAACAGAAACCACTAAGGCTAAAAAGGAAACTTTTATTTTTCAATATTGAAGGGAGGGATTTCTGAACCTCAGGGCTTCACATCTCAGAAGAAAAGCATTTGGTCTCTTCAGGCTCAATAATGAAGCTTAAGCTGGAATCCAGAAATATTACCAACCAGAAGTCCTTACGTGTCAGCAACTATGGTTAAAAGTGGGTATTATGGGGTTGTAGTCGGCTTTATGTTTGTCTGTATAGCTTTTTAAATTGTGGCTCAAACTGGACTTTATTTGAAGGGATAAGAAACCCCAAATAATCTTTTTTAAGGATTAATTTTTTTCAATCACATGGATCCTACAGAAAAGGAAGGAAGGAAGGAAGGAGGGAAAGAAAAGGAAGGAGGGAAAGATGGGAGGAAGGGAGGGAGGGAGGGAGACAAGGAGGAAGTGTTTAGTTAAACTAGCAGGACTTCAGAATAATGTGGCTCTAATACCATGGTGACCCCTGCAAGCAAACCTAAATCTAAGCCTGTAAGTGCCTTAAGGTTACAAAATTAAACCACTAAAGACAACTGATCCAAAGAGCTAACTAGGCTTTAAACTATAACCAATCAAATAATTTCCTTTCTTTCCTTCAGACTCTATGTAAAGTCTTTCCCCTGGCTCCTTTCAACAGAGTGCTGCTAACCATTTCTGCTTTGGTACTCCTTGATTCCAATCAATTTTTGATCAAATAAACTCTTAAAAATTTTAATATGCCTCAGTTTATCTTTTGAAGGAAGGAGTGAAGGGGGAGGTGTGGGGAGGGAAGAAAGGAAAACTTCATAATGCATTGACTATACTTTAAAGTGTTTTCCATTTGTGTTTATTTCCCTGATGATTTTACTTCCTTCCCTATCTGTTTCTTAAATTGCAACAATCTGCTCCAAAACAGGGAACCCTTCATCTCAGGATTTATAGTCTGACTAGGATGCTAAATCTCGCCTACCACCTCTACTAGACAGTGAGCTCCAGAAAGGCAGTTAGCACATGCCTGATGCACGGTGGGCACTCAGAAAAACTAAACAAACTAATGAAGGAATAAGCAGATAAAAAAAGCTGTGTTCTAAAGTAAATACACTCTAATAATGCATCATACATACTGTAGATTTCTCAAATTTCATGTACGTATCTACATTCTACCATAACATTTTCCTTCATGTTCCTCACTGGTTTTGCTAAATAAGATTTCTTTGGAATAAAGTTTTACATGACTACACTAAATGCAAAACCAGTATGCTTGACATAATTAGGCAACAAATCTGAAAACAAACACAATAAATGTCTGATTTCGTTACTTGGTACATGGTTACGTGAGGCTTTTCTTTGTAATTACTGTTCTGTAACAGCTTTACTGAAACATAATTCACATTGTATACAATTCACTCATTTAAATATTTATAAGCCAATGGATTTCAGTATTTTGACAGAGTTCTCCACCTTCTGCACATACCAGGCTTCTCAATCCAGAACTAGAATGCTTTGCTGTGCAAGTCCAGCAATCTTGCCCACGGCTCTTTCCTTAAAGAAGATGAAATTCAGATTACAGCAACTGTAAATCAAATCTTCAGCAGTGTGGCTGTGCATCGTAACCCATTAAAACAGGTTTCCACCGGGTATTTGCAGTACTGGGTAGGGGAAAGATTCCTGCGTTTTCTGCCCTCACAGCTTTTAAGTTCTGGCTGCATGCTTTCTCCTTTCCTCATGCAGAACTGATACAGAGAGATCTGATCAGGTCACTAGGGAGGAGTACAAAGGGGCTGTAGGAGATTGCCCAAGGCAACAGTAAACAGGGTAGGACTGGCTGAGGATCTGGCTGAGTAGCTAAATGCCTCCAGAGCACATGGAATTATGGGCCAGAAGATTTGAAATAAAAGTATGGCTTTCAGGCTGACTCTCAGGCTTGCTGGTTCTCTCTTTCCTGGAGGATGCCTGGATGATGGAGCCGCAGCTGCCGTGTTTCCCAACGGATGGTATTTTGGATGGAAGGAACTCTGAGTGCAGCCTAGGATTGGGCTGGCCTGGCACAGGGTGACAGGGTTATTCTTCTCTGGGGGTTCTGAAGGGGATGACCTCTGAAGCAGAAGCCTGCCATTCTTCCCAAATTGTGTAGCTTTTGTATCTTATGTTGTTTTAGTCTGTAAACTGACCCTATAGAAATAAGATAATTAAAAACTAACAGGGGGAAATGATAGAACTCCGCTGTTAAAAAGGGTAACCTGAATTGATAGGCTTAAGTGATTAAAGCTATAACTAAAGCATTAAAGAGTTTAGCCTTAATTGATAGGCTTAAGTGACTAATGAATGTCAAAAGCTGTTATTCCAAAATTGTGAAGCTTTTGAATAAAGACTCCCTTCCTTTATAACCAAACCTTTGCCTCTGGAATTTTGCCTGGAGGGTGGCAGCAGGCAGCAGGACCCCATTTGTTGTTTGGTGACAGAATCACAGGTGAGTGACAGTTCTACAACACCACAGAAGCTTCCTAAACAGCTGTCCCCAGTGGACCCAGATGAGAGTCCTTCTTGCCTTTTGATGGGTAATATCCAGGCGTCCATAGTGCAAGTATGGGCGTCAAACACTAAGCTTCTAGAGTCTGCTTGCCAAGGATCTCAAGTTCTCTGACAAAAAAAATAAAGCCCATTCATGGAGCTGGGGGTATCCTGCCAACAGGCTCTTTGCCACAGGTATTATGAAAACTGACACAGAAGTGGGCAGAAAAATCATTCTTCACCCTAACAGATGACTCTTCCCTCAAAAAACAGATGAATTTAGAACACCTTAGTCTGACTCACAAAGGCAAAGGTACAGAGGATTATGGAAAGTGTTGACCTCCTAGGCATTAGTTTCTAAATTGAATTTTCCACTCTTGAGAGGTTTGATGAAGCCCTTGTCTCTCCCAGTAAAGGTCGTGCCAAAAAGTAATACATATGATTATTCACTCTGATCACCCACCTGAGCAGTGGTTTACATCTGAAGTTCAACCTAACATTAAAATCTTTACTTGTCAAATGACTTACAAATCAGCATATGCTAATTTCAAAAATGATTTCTAATTTGAAAGTTTCTTGGAAATTTCCAACAGAATATGCTCTATTGAAAACCAAAATATTAAAACTGTGAGGGTTGGGAAAGGACAGAGACTTTTAGGAGGCCAGTCAGAGGGTAGCAGATGGGAGCTAGGTTCTCTTTCTCCTTCAAGTCCTTTCTCTGTCTCCAAAAGTAGTGTGAGTGCCTGACAATAAGCTTTTAACTGTCAAGGTACCAATTTCAAAGACTTCCATCTCAAACAACAGCGCTACTAGCAAACCAGCAAGCCAGTCTGCCCCCATCCCTGAAGTTCCCCTTGTAGAAAGCCCGGGGTAATCTAGGTCAGTAACCAATGAGTGTCCCCGCTTCTTCTTTGCTGCTCCTTAATTCCCACTCTCATGTTTTAAATTTGCCAATAAAGAGTGAACTCTCAAAACCCTAGGCATCCCACCTCAACACTAAACAAAGGCAGACCTCTAGGTCCCAGCTCCCCCTCTCTCTCTGCCAGGCAACTGGGACCTCACTGTGGGACATGCCATGTTCCCGCCAGGACCTGTCAGCAACACACTGAGTGCTTTAACAGTTCCCTGCTGGATGCTGCTGAGGTGAGTTCTGCGACCACAACAAGAACCACAAGGGCCAGAACAACGACAGCAGCTCTGGTTTGGGAAATGTCTGTGGGACTTGCCCTGAGTAGCAGGGGCCCAGACGAGTGCCTCAGGTATTCTAACCCATAGCATCCCTACCAACAGGCTGAGAGGGACCAACATGAAGTTATGCTCCAACTTCTCCGAATTAAAATGAATCCTCCTGAAGTGAGAAAGGAGTGATTGTTAATAAGCAGTTTAGCTCAGGATAGGCAATGGAATTGACATCAAAGTTGGTTTCTTTCTGCTAAGCGTATTAATATAATATATATCCAAGGTATGGGCTTTTTTAAAAGTACACGTACATATCCAAAGTCTGGAGTTTTTCTTTTAAGTAGACATACATACCCAAGGTGTGTTTACTTTGTAAGTATGTTACATTATTTTATTGCCCAGCCCAGTTGGGGTAGGGGAGAGGAGAGGAGAGGCCTGTTTGTGATAAGAAAAGAATTCCTCTACTGAATTCATTCCATAACTCACATGCTTTTCACAGTGTCAAACGTATCTGAAATTGACTGTATCATAAAAGCACTGTTGTCCCGGTGGGATTATGACATGGTTATCGTTGCCTGTGAATATGTAGCTTTGGTTGTTATTACTGGAGACCTGTCAAGGTATGTTTATATTTGTTTGTAAATTACTCCATAAAAATTTACAATTGTGGAGTCACATTTGACATTTGAGCAACAGAAGTGAACCAGAGGTATGATGGATAATTGAAACACTGTATATTCCTGAGATGCAAAAGCAATATAAACATAAATTTAATGTGGTAAATGCATATAAGCATGCCTACGAGCTGCAACTCGCCTCAATAAAATGTGTTTTAGGAGTCAATACCCCTTCTATACTTCAAAGTATAATGGGAAACTATTGAAACAACTTCAGAAAAAGAGTGCGAGATTTTCACCATCTGCTCATGTACACATTAAGAAGCAATGTGGCTGTCAGTCATTCGCAGGCATGCCTGGGATCCTTTGAATGAATGTCTTTGTCCACCCACATAACCTGAACTTCAAATTTAGCATAATCTGTAGCTCCATTTTAGCTTAGTATTTCTAACATTTTTACACCTCAGTATTGCTTTCTGTTTTCTAATATGAATTTATAATCTGTTTCTACAAATCAAAGATCAGACAAAATTCTCCATCTTTTAAACCTGTTTTTAAGTCTCTTTTTAAAAATGTGTTTCAATGTGCCATACAATTGAAGGCCAACCCATATCACAACATGGCACTTAGCAGCTATATGGGTAGCTTTGATCAATGAATACATTGCTTACATTCTTTAAAATTCTCTCTTTCAAAGTGCATGTAGCTGATGACTTAGAAAGCCACAGTATCAGCAAATCAAATGGTGAAAGAGACTGGAGGAAGGAGTGGATCAGCTAGTGTATTTCCAGAATGTGAGCCCCACAAGTAATTCCACAAACCCAAATTCTGAGGATGACTGCAACTCATATTTCATTTTTAAGAGAGTGAAATACTGGGTGTGTTCTTATCAGTTACCTACTTGGAGGACTTTTCCAAGTATGAGAGCTTTTAATTTTCCAGCCAACATGTTCTTATTTTTTCCTCTTCCAAAAAATAAGAATCATCAATTACATCCTGATTTTCTATTCCATGATCCCCTTTTGGTCTCTAGATTTTGGCCTTTTATGAGATTTACCCAACATAACTTGTCCATGTGACATGTTCAGTCTTTCCTTACTCAATAAAGGAGGGTAATGGAGCCACTGCACTTCAACAACCACAACAATCTTTTGGGCAGAAAGCCAGTCAGGATTCTTTGGTAACTCTGGTTTCTGGTGGGAGCAGCCCTCCATCTTCACCATGTCACTGTGGGGGAAGATTCCTTCAGCAGTTTTAGTGTACTTATACAAGAAGGTCCTTTGAAAAGGAAAGTGTTGGCCTGGGATCAAAGCAAAGACATAACTAAAGACCCACACCCCTGAAGTTTCACAACCAGTCATGCTTAAGAAATCAAAAAGACTACCATGAGAGAGAGGTATTCATTTGAGAGCACAGTATGTTAGGAAGTATGAAGAGGGTCATAAAGTAGCAGAAAGAACCTCTGGGTGGGTCCACATGGGCTAGTTATGCAATTCTAGAGAAAAAGGATTAACCACCCTCATTGGCCTGACTAGATTTTTGCACATTTACCTGCATCGCCCAAGCATAACGTCCAGCTCTCTACTCAGAGGAAATGTCCCTAGACTCTATTTCCCCTCAGCTCCTCTCACCCAGTCCAAAAACACTAGGAAGGTAGAGCTTTTGTCTTGAAGTGTTAAGATAAAATAAAGTAGCCACCATGATGAGAAGTAATTTGAAGTATCAGGTTGTCCAACTGGCAAAGGCATGAAAAAATGCATTTTTCAAGACTGGAATTGAGTCTTGAGGTTCAATCTAGAGTCTCAGTAGTTCCCCCCAAGAAGCACTTCTATGCTGGTGCAGTCTATGACCATGACCTTCTCAAGCACAGTTAGTTTACACTAGGTACTATAGGCAAAGTCTGAAGTTGTTAATTAGCTAAGAGTCTTGCAAATTGAATCAACAGTGCTAATTACCAGGAATTATATACGTTAGCCATTTGGACAAATACGCCTTGCTCTTTACTAGATCCTTCCATCTCTTACACAGAATATCAAGAAGAAAAGGACTGAACTAACAGAAAGGGAACTAACAGAAAGGGAATCCCATTCAAAATTGCTTCAAAAGGAATAAAATATCTACAAATAAATCTAACCAAGGATGTAAAAGACCTGTACTCAGAAAACTGTAAACCATTGAAGAAAGTAAGTGAAGAAGACAGACATAAGTGGAAGCATATACCATGCTCATGGACAGAAAGAATTAGCATCATTAAAATGTCCATGCTATCCAAAGTAATCTATAGATTCAACACAATTCCTATCAAGATTCCAATGATGTATTTCACAGAACTAGAACAAATACTTCTAAAATCTATATGGAACTACAAAAGGCTCCACATAGCAATAGTGATTCTGAGAAAGAAGAACAAAGTTGGAGGAATCATGCTACTGAATATGAAACTATATTCTAAGTCCATAGTCATGAAAACAGCATGGTACTGGCATAAAAACAGACATGTAGGTCAATGGAACAGAATAGAGGTTCCAGAAATAAACCCACACATTTATAGTCAATTAATATTTGACAGAAGAAGCAAGCACATACAAGGGGCTAAAGATAGTTTATTCAATAAATGGTGTTGAGAAAATTGGACAGATATAGGCAGAAAAATGAAACTAGACCACCTTCATACATCACACACAAGAATAAACTCAAGATGGATTAAAGACTTAAATATTGGACCCAAAACCATAAAAATCACAAAAGAAAACAGATGCAGCAAAATCTCAGACATTACTTATAGCAATATTTTACCTGATATATCACCCTAGGCAAGGGAAACAAAAGAAAAAATAAACAAATAGTACTACAACAAACTAAAAAGTTTTTGCATAGCAAAGGAGACCATCAACAAAACAAAAAGATAATCCACAGAATGGGAGGATATACTTGCCAATACATCTAATAAGTGGTTAATATCCAAAATTTATAAAGAACTTACAAAACTCAACACCAAAAAACAAACAATCCAATTGAAAAATGGGCAAAAGACCTGAATAGACACTTCTCCAAAGAAGACATACAGATGGACAACAGACATATGAACAGATGCTCAGCATCACTAATCATCAGAGAAATGCAAATTTAAACCACAATGAGATATCTTCTCACACCTGTGAGAATGGCCATCATCCATAAATCAACAAACAACAAGTGCTGCTGAGGATGTGAAGAAAGGGGGACCCTTTTGCACTGTTGGTGGACATTCAGATTGGTGTGGCCACTGTAGAAAGCAGTATGGAGATATCTCAAAAAATTAAAAATGGATCTGCCTTTTGACCCAGTGATACCTCTTCTGGTAATATATCCAAAGAAACTAAAAACACTAATTTCAAAGAACATAAACACACCTATGTTCATTGCAGCATTATTTACAATCGTCAAATTATGGAAGTAGCTCAGGTTTTCATCAGTAGATGAATAAATAAAATAACTGTGGGATATTTACACAATAGAATACTACTTAGCCATAAAAAAGGAGAAAATTTTACCCTTTGCAACAGCATGAATGGACCTGGAGAACATTATGCTAAGTGAAATAAGTCAGTCAGAGAAAGACAAATAGTATATGATCTCACTCATATGTGGAGTTTAAGGAACAAACTGAACTAAGAAGCAAAATAGAGACAGACTCATAGAGTGCGGATGACAGCTAAGGGGTGGGGTGAGGGTGGGGAAAAAGGACTGAGCGAAAAGAAAAAAGGACTCATGGACATGGACAGCAGTGTGCTGAATGCGGGATGCAGAAGGAGGTATAAGGGGTTAAATGGCAATGCAAAAAAGTGCAATAAAATTTTTTTAAAAAGAAGAAAAGGAAACTTTAGATTAGACAGAAGTAAATGAGCTTGCCCGTATGTTTAGTTGCTGTTGTTTTTAATAGTAATATCGCTGCACTCTGGCAGAAGGAACAGTTAGGGAAAACAGCATTGCTTCCTTAAAAATTCCCCTAGATAAATGAAACACAGGTTACCAAGAACAGACTGATGGTACCAACTGTGCTAAGAGAATCTTAAATTATTATCATTTAAAAGTGAAACTTGCATTTCATTTTAAAAAATCTAACCAGCTATAACTGAGAGACAAAACAGTCCCCAGAGAAAATTCCAATCAAGACCTGCAAATCATTTTGTCAATCACAACTTTCACTCTTCAAAATTCCTCGAGTTTCCCGTCTCCTTCAGTACTCAAAATTGCACAGTCTCTCCCTTCCACACTTCAACTGTAGTGTGTAGTGTGTGTGTGTGTGTGTGTGTGTGTGTGTGTGAAAGAGAGATGAATGCAGATTGATGGATTGTTTGAATTTGAGAATTCATTCGGATTTATACCAGGAACTACTGCCTCATAATTTGAAAATAACCCCCTATATTGTAATGAGTACACAATCCCAATTTCTACATCACAGACTGTAAGGATTAAAAAGAGACTGTCTTTAAACTTCAAACACACAGAATATTTTGTGATTATTTGTATCCCTAAAAAGGGAATCTTTACTTTAGAAGTTTCACTGCTGGGTTCCTTTAGGTAAAAATTTCCCTTGAAGCATTTAAAACATGTTTACATTTCCAAAAATTTGATTGACAAGTAACTTTTCACATAAACAGCTGTTGCACAAGGTAAAACAAACTTTCACATATGTTTACCTCTCTGAACCACATCATTTAGATTTAAATGAGCTAAAATTCTGAGACATCATTTTCTCTAAAGGACCATTCATTTTGCAGGGAGAATTGATGGGAGGGTCAACTAAGCATTTATGAGAGGGTGGGAAGAGGGGCAGGTGGAGAGGATGGCATGGAGAAGACTCTCGCTGTGCTTCTCAGGGCTGATGACAAGAAAAGCCTTCCTCCCATGCTCAATGAGGTTGATGTTGACAGTCTATGTCCTGAGTACGCAGACTGGCCAGAGGACAGAGCCAGCACTGCAAGAACCCACAACTCTGACCAACCTGAGCCCCTGGTGGCTTGAGAGCATACATTATCACAACTGGTGGAAACAGGGACAATGGAACCAACATACTTCGTCAGGCAAATATGTTACCTTTTGGGGCAGTCCTGGAGTTAGCATATTAGAAAACAATGCCAATGGAGTTGTATGGACTGAATGTCTATGCCCGCCCCGCAATTCATATGTTGAAGCCTAATCCCCAATGTGATGATATCAGGAGTTGGGGCCTTCGGGGTGATTAGGTCGTGAGAGACCCGGAGTTCTGCCTTTCTGCTGGGTGAGCACACAGCAGGGAACCAGCCATCTACAAACCAGGGAGCGGGTTCTCACCAGACACCAAATGTGCTGGCACACAGATGTTGTACTTCCCAGCCTCCAGAACTCTGTGAAGTAAACTTCTGTTGTTTGTAAGATGCCCATCCTCGGGCCATTTGTTATAGTAGCCTGAACTGATGATGGAATTGTAGAACCTAGTCCTCTAGCAGAAAATCTAGTAACCTCAGTTAGTGTTTGTCAAATTATGCCAGGTAGGTAACCAGCAAATATGGCCTCTGTGTAAGGCCAGAACTGAGTGAAAGATTCAGGGGGGAGCAAGCAAGTCATATTAGAAGAAATCTGTCTTCCTGGACCTAGCCTAGAAGTTAGAGCGGAGAAAGAATGAGTTGGGGCAGCAGTTCACGTGATAACAATTTCAGTACATAAGTGTAGGGCTAATCGTGAACAAATCATAATACTGACACATGGCACGTGTGGCCCACAGCACAAGGCATGAAAAAAATGTAATGGCTAAAGTGTCCAGCTCACAGTCAAAGAAAATAGCACCTGCTCATGAGAAATTATTGCCTTTGGGGAACATATAAAAGTAAGCCGCTAGAATGCAATAATAAAGGAATGTACCTGGTTTTGTAGGTGCCCAGAAAAATACCCCATGTTCATACATGTAGCTTTGGGAAGCCCTAAATATCATCAGCTAGAACCCATTTTTAAAACGCAGCATGTTTTTAAAGTCAAATCCATTATTCATAAAGGGCACTGTTAGCACGATCTTTGGTTTCAGGCTCCTCACGAGAGGTGATGCAGAGTGACAACCCAGGGTCCTGCCTGTTTTCCTCGGACTTGGGAGGCTGGAGATTTGTGGACTGAAAAGTCAGGGACATTGAAGAAGCGACCTACAGGCTCAGAGTATAGGGTGTGACTTTTTAAGTCAATATTCAGTTTCACAACCGGGAATTCATGAAGAGAAAACACACCATGGAAAAATAAACAATTTTATGGTGATTGAGATGATACAAGTTCCCGGATAAGAAAAACTTCAGTTTTTAAAAACAAATAAGCTAAAACTAGTTCAAGCACTGAGACGACATAGCAAAAAGATACAGCAGCACAGCCAGAGCACCTTGGTTCTTTAACAACTAACGTAAGCATGTTAAGTAGGAGACGTGCTCAGATAACTACCTACGCCCAGCCACAGCAGCACTAGCAGCAGCAATGGGAGCATCCTGAGAGCAGGCACCAAGGGCCTTTTAGGCTTACATCCCAAGTAAGCACCTAAAAACTGCATTTCATATTGAATTTGCAAAATCAATTGTCCGCTGAATGGAACAATGTTGGTCAATTCCATGCTATTCCCATTCAAATTGGAAAGAAATTATTACAGAGCAAACTTACTTTCTGTCCCTAACAGTATATATATCACTGAACTTGTACAGCAACATCTGACAGGACAGGGAACTTATATGCAAATATAGTTGACCCTGAATAATATGGGTTTGAACAGTGCAGGTCCACTTACATGCAGATTCGTTTCAATACATACCTGTACTGTTTTCAGCCCACACTTGGGAGTCTGTGGATGCAGAGGGCTAACTTGTATGCGTTGATCTCTGCCATTTTATATGGGGAACTTGAGCATCCATCACTTTGGTATCCACATGAGGTCCTAGGGATACGAAGGGACAACTTAAGCTTTGGGGAAGTCAAAAGTTATACGTGGATTTTTGACTGATCAAGGGGTCAGCACCTCCTATTCCTGCATTGTTCAAGGGTCAACTGTCCCTAATATAAGACCTGAATTTGGGGCATACATCTTCAAATCATACAGCATTTCTGTGAAAAAAACTAAGTAAGGAAACAAGCTTATATAATAGGTTTTTAAAAGAATAATTTAGACTACTGAACATTACTACCCTGGTATTTTTAGGTCCACAATGACAGAGGTTTTGCCACAACTGTGATAGCCATTAGCATAGACGATCTATACGTATAGGTCAGTCAGCAAAATTCTTCTAGCCACCAGGCTTTACCCAAGGAACAGTAGGTGTCCTAGGGCGCTAAGTCACCTCTCTGTAAAACTGAATTCAAATTTTACATGATATTACAATGTCATCCCCTTGGTGAAAATTTCTTAGTTTGCTCAAAACCTGTATCTGCATATTTTTTTTTTAAATCTGAATAAGCCATGAAGATAATTTTGCATCTTGGGCATATGGTCTTGTCATTCATGGAGAAGAGAGGCCCCTATTTCCACTGTACTCCCATAGTAATTTCTCCTATCCTCCTTAATAACAGACCCCAACGTTCTTCAGGCAGCCACGTGTCAGTCCATGGGACAAGCAATGACCCATGTGAAATCAATCAGGGCAACCCCATTGCTCTTGACCAGTGATTGGCCTACAAGTAAGCATGTGCTTTACTTCTGACCAAACAGATAAAAAGGAAGTATTTTTTTCTGTGATACTAAGGACAATGCAAAGACAAAGATCTCTCAGCCCCCATCCTCCGTTCCTATTTTTGTGTGGAGATATGCTGCCTGGAGCTGTGGCAGCCAGCTTACAAAGAGCAGGTGACAAGTCTGTGGAAGAAGAAACACCAATGCCCTGAGGACGCAGTGTGGACAGGTGAGAAGGGCCACTAGACCTCTCCTCAGATGGCCTATCTCCATACTTTTCAGAGAATAACAAAAGTACGCATATTTTACGGCCATAAAAGTACGGCTATCTGATAAATGCCCCCAAACCATCCTAAATGACTCACTTCAACAATTCTTACATGGTTAGGCAAGGATATTTTAAATTTTTACCTATCCTGCTTTTCCTCTATTTTCTCTAATCCAATCATTCCTCCTTCTTTTCATCAACTTCCCTAATGGCCTAGATCACATGACCCACCACTTAACCATAGGCTTATTAATGTTCTCAACTACTTTGCACAATGCTTCTGCCGCATGTGCCCAGGAAAACCTCATCCCAGGGCAATCATCCACATTGCCCTTCCATATCAGGGCTCATGAATATTATCAGAGAAAGTCATGCAATCAGCACATCAGTGTCGCCATAAATTCACAGTCTGCATCCTCAGTCAAGTTCTTAGAAACAACACCCAATCCTTCTCTGTATCTCTAATTATTTCCTCTCCCAACAACTATTGCAAGCCCCCACCAACTCACTCATCCCTGCTAATGTGCACCTCACTTTCTCAGAAACCAATCACAGAGCTACTTACATCCACTCTCATCATTTCCTCTACATGTTGTAGTCATCAGGTTGTTCACCAAATACCCCAACTATCCCGCTTCCTAGCACTTTTGAAGATCACACACTCTGATCCCCTAGTGCTCGGAGAGTGGTTAACTAGTCCTTACCAATATGTTGTGTGGGGAAGTGACACATGTTCCTCTGGGGTCAGAGCATTCAATTGCCAGTGGGAGACCTGCCACAGCTCTCTTCCCCTCGGCATACAAACCAGCATTTTTTTAGTAACATCAAAGTTACTATGATAAACAAAAAAGGTAGAAATGTAGTATGAGTGAGAGCCTTTTTTAAAATCAACTAAGATTTTAGAGTTGTTTGTTGTTGCAGCACAGTCCAGCCTGTTCTCAGACACATCTTTCCTCCAAGACAAAATCTGCTGCCTCGCCTGCCATTTTAGATGCGGCCTTCCCATCACCTGTCTCCTCAGCAAGCCTGTTCCATCGATCATCCTCTCTTTCTTTTTGTTTTCAGCCTTTCCTTCATTCCACTCAGGAAAAACAATCTAAAATTACTGTTACATTTTCAATCTTTCAAAAATGTTCTTTATCAAGTTTATATATTGATACTTTCCTTAGCTTCCCTCTTTATTCTTTCCATGATGTGACAATTCCCACTGCCCTGCCTGAGATAATCTTTACACATTCTGTTCACTTGTGTGGCTCCCATTTACTTCTCATTCCATTATAATCTGATTGTCCCTTTGTACCATTCTACTGAAAGCATTCTTTCCAAAATTATGTGCAATTCAGTAGCTCAGTTAAATAGACCCTGTACTGGACATGCTGATCAATTCACCTACTGAACAAACTTCTCCGTCTGACTTAAAGTAGCCAGTCTACACCGTTCACAATGAACGTGCTGTGCCATCACCTGCAAGTAGACTGGATGTCCACTCTATCGTGAGATTCCTCCAGGCAACTCCCCCACCCGGCTACAACTGATTAGCCAGAAGACACCTGATCTAAAGACAATCAACCTATAGGATGGGCCAAAAATTTGTGATTTTTGTGTACAGGCTCAAAAAGAAGAGCTTGGCCACATTCTCTCATGAATTTGGACTAAGATCAAAGAAAATCTGGCAGTTGGTGAGACAGCAATGGACCTAGGAGGCCACTGTGGTCATATATAAGAAACCACAGAGAAAGGTGTTGGCTGCGAACAGATAACTAAGCAGCTGTTCAGAGATGACCCCTGGGAGAGGGGTGAAGGGTGTAGCTTTGATTCCTGGTGGCTTTCCAGATCCCAGTGGCCAGTTTTTTTGTTGTACTGTTGTGTTTGGGTTCTTATTCTCAAATTTATATAAAACTCAAATAAAGTATCCTTAAAATAAACTCCAATTAGTATAGATTGAGTGATTTTCTTCCTAGCAAAATATCCTTTTAAGTATGTTTTATATTTTGCCTCCTTAAAACATTTTACACCATTGCCCACTTCCTCGTTTTGGGAAGTTTTTCCTCCCAGCTTCTTGGACTGGATGGAGGCTCCCTCAGCTTTGCTTCCTGCCTCTCGTTTCTTCTCAGACTCCTGGAGAGCTCCTGTTTCTCTGCCAGTCCTTTAAATGTTGAGGGTGCCTGGGGGCTTTCTGTTGGCCTCAGCCCACTCTCCCCAGGGGCCCCTGCTCATTCCCACGTCCTCAACTCCACTCCAGCTGGAAACTCTCAGGACTTTTTTTATTCTGCCCAAGTAAATGCCTTTTTGGAATATCACATTTATATTTATTAAAATAATCACTCAGTTATCAGTCATTTGACTTTACATTTTTCATTTTGAAGGGCAGCTGGTAATATTATAGGGAATGTCCATGAACAAATCCTCAGCACTGTCATATATTAATGTGCAATGGCAGCTCTTCAACAAACATCTGATAAAGGCACTTCAGTAGAAGAATCTAGGGCCTAATATGATATAACTTGGCTGAATCTTTTGTTTAAATTTGTTCAAAGGGTTTTGGTTATATGCCAGAATATTATCATTTCCATTTTTATGAGGAAATGATCATAAATCAAGGCAATGACTTTAGTCAATGATGAGTTGGGGAAAATGATTACTACACACACAAAGTGGGGCAAAAGTAGGTTTTCAGTTGTGCATATGGCAAAAGACACGCGGGTTATGATGATTACAGTAGCTTTATTAAGTCTGTGTTTCATGTACTCACGACTGTAGAACTACTCCTGCCCTATCCTGTATACAAGATTAATATGATAAGAAGAGTGTCAGGAATGGATTAGTACCATAGAACTTTAAATAAATTTAAGGTCATAATATCCCATTGTCTCATTCTATAAATGAAGACCTGGAGAATCGAGCAGTGCCCTTGGCAGTCACCTGGATCTGTATCTTGCTTCAACCATGTTTGGACAGAACAGATCCACAGACACCCTTCTTCCAGCCTCCGACCACCCTCCAATCTCTTTTCCAGTCACCACCTTCAGAACCACCTCAGCCATCCTCAGCCTCTGAGACCAGCCAACACCATTTTTGAACTTAACTCCTTACTGCCAAACAACCATGAGCCCCCAAATCAGTCAGAATTATTCCACTGAGGTGGAAGCCACCATCAACCACCTGGTCATCCTGCATCTGTAGGCCTCCTGCATCTACCTCTCTCTGGGTTTCTATTTCATCCAGGACGATGTGGCTCTGGAGGTCACTGGCCACTTCTGTGAGCCAGCAGAGGAGAAGCATAAGGGCACCAAACAAACATCTCTTAAAGATGCAAAAAGCAGGCCACGTGCTCTTCCAGAATGTGCTGGAGTCTTCCTAAGGCAAGTGGGGTGAAACTCAGGATGTCACGGAAGCCACCATGGCCGCAGAGAACCTGAAGCAGGCCCTTTTGGATCTGCATGCCTCGGTTTCTGCCCGCACAGACCCTCAGTTCTGTGACTTCCTGGAGAACCACTTCCTAGATGAGGAGGTGAAACTCATCAAGAAGATGGGTGACCACCTGACTACCTCCACAGGCTCATGGGCCGCAGGCTGGGATGGGCAAGTATCTCTTCGAAAGGCTCACCCTCAAGCACAAGTAGCAGCATTTGGAGTCCAGAGGCCTTTGAGGAGCCCCTTTGTATTCCCCGATATCTGGTTTTTCCCTGACTCTCTCCCTGAAACAACTAGGCATCCTTTTAACCACTCTGGACCTCTCTCCCATGCATTGGTTCAAATGGAAACAAAACTTTTTGCAGAAAAAGAAAAGAATTGAAGAATCAGAGAACCCATGGTTTGCCCAAATGATGTCGTTACCTCACAGCAGAATTGGACAGCCATTAAAATCACCCGACACCTTGCCAGTGTACTACGATCAATCAACTGCTCTCAAACTTATCAAGAGCAAAACAGCAAGAAGAACTTTGAGGACTGAAGAAGACCTAGTCAGGGAGGATTTGTCCCCTCAACAGAACCACCCTCTGTTACAGCACTTTCTTCCCATTAGCAACTGCCTATGGAGGACAGGAGGCAGATGTTCTGAGAGCAGGGGTGTGAGAAAGTCTCAGTCACACCTCCCTTTGATGAGCTTGGAAGGACGCAAACCGCACTCTCCCGGGCAGTTACGACAGCTGCAGCGATGTGACAGAGCTGCGATCCAATAGCTGGAGGCCCCCAAGTCATGAAAACACCCCGGGAAGGGAAGCAGAGCAAGGCTTTAAATCAAGTTTGGTGATCCAAGTCCGGGTATGGAATACGTTAAAATTAGAAAAGAATGGTGACAGATAAAAGGTTAGTGAAAAGTATGCCAAATTATTTCATCAGAATTTGCTGTAGAATTATGTATTTAAATATATTGAGGCTATTTTTTTAATGTTTCCTATTATGTTCAACTGTTTTTTAAAGGTATATAAATGAATATGTATGTGTATAGAAGTGTATATGGAAGTGTGTATATAAGGTATATAAGTGAATATGTATGTGTAAGATGTGTATATATATATATAT
>VMDR010019222.1:0-18505 GCA_007922815.1 Macrotus californicus
TAGGGACTTCCAACCAACATTTTACTTTCAAGCTATAGTAGTCTGGGTATGTCCAAAATTTCATTGTTTTACAAAAATACAGCAGTAGTGTGTTTCTGAAATTATGTGTAGTATGAAATTATAATAAAGTGAAAGTAGTAAGAAAATGTTATATATAACTATACATATACATCTCAAATAAACATTTCAATTTCACTAAAACTTTTAGGTCAGCCTATGTACCAGTCTATTGCAACAGGATAAAAGGGACTGCCACCATCTCTGTTGACAATACATTGATCTCACATTAATTTGATTGAAGGTGGCCTGCCAACACATTTCACGTTCCCCATTTGAGAGCACTCAGATAAGAAAAACAGTGATGTTTAGCAGAGAGGCCTGGTGACACAATGGAACACAACTCATTGAAGAAGCATAATTATAGTGATTACTTCAGAAAGAGAGCAGATACACTGATGGGGAGAAGTGAACTTCGCCACAGTGACGGAGCTTGGTCCCCTTTGGTACAGATGCAGGCATCCCAGAAAACATCAACCCAGCAATAAGAACACAGAAAGCTCTCCGATTTAACAGCATAAAAGCACCAAAGGTGACAAAAATGGTGTAAGCCAATTTGTCAAATGCTGGAACAGAGGCCCCCTCTTATTTGGATGAATTCAGTGTATCAAATAGATTAGTCGAACAGAGAAGTACAACCTTCCACAATTAAAACTAATACAAACATCAGGAAAGTTTGCCCCAGAGAAATGTAATCTGTAAATGCTTTTTAAAGCTGTTATTTTGTTGGCTGTGAAAAATAAATAACGTGAGGTACCCAGTTCTCTGAGGTCACAGTCCCACGAGAGCAGTTGCAGAGGCGGGAAGGGTTCATGTATGCAGTTAATTAGGCACATACAATACACTGGCATCAAAGCACCCCAGATTGTTTCTTAATCTGACACAAATAGGGAAAACCTCACATTTCCCCAGTTTACAATATCAGAGAAACAAACAGAAAGAAAAACAGAATTTAAAAAGGGCACCAGAGCTCACCTAATGTAACTCTGCCATTCCCAAAGAAAGAGCCTCCAAGAGGTTTGCAGCCCAGCCTCAGGCTGCACAGCAAGTTAGTGAAGGAGCAGGACTAGAGCCTAAGTCTCCTGAGCCCCTGTTCTCTGTCTTTCCACTCCAACTTCACTGCTTTTCAGTAACAAATCTTATAAAATAAAAACAACTATTTATATAAATTTGCACTGTGTACATGCATAAGTACATATACTTACATATACGTAGATATGTAAAATTATGTAAGTGCATATACTTATAGACATAGATAGGTAAAAAGAGAGACAAATGGAAGACATACAGAGAGACTGGGAAGGAGAGAAAGAACAGAACGTAGGAGTCTAAGAGACAAGGAAGTATGATAGGTGAGTACAAAATCCAAAGAAAAACTGGCCCAGAGAGATGCAAACAGACGCAGACAGGCAGACACGCACACGCACAGGTGCACAGGTGCACAGGCAAGCAAAAAAGAGGAGGCAGTGAGGTCTGACATGAGTTACTAGGTCAAAGAGCTGTACCTCAAACCCAGTTTTGAAATCCAAATCTCCCTGCTCCTTCCACAGACCTCAAGGAAGGCTCCAAACCATCAAAAGCAAAAGTGAATCAAAGTACAACTATTTCATTTTGTTTTTGGTTGTTCTTTAGTTTTTAGCCCTCCAATGAAATGGGTGAATCTTCTTAATAAAATCAAAGCAATGGCTATTGTCAAAATGGTTGAGGGAGTCACTTTTTTTTTTAAACCATTAGGTAATCCAGCCTTGGGAAATAAATATCAAAAAAATAAAATCTTTTTCCTGTCATTAGGGATTTAATGACCCCTGCGACACGGGGTTCTTAACCTGGGATTCACGGAGGCATCTGCCTGTACCTGTAAACCCTCGACCCTGCAGGCAGGATTTAGGGCACATGCGCAGTTTCTGGAAGGAATGTCCACATGACTCACAGAGGTCCCTCACTCAGAAATACTGTACACTGGTTTATAAGTCTGTGGAATGACTAAAGGCATGTGTACTGTGTTTTGTACATCAAAAATTAACCACCTGAATAATCTGGACAAAAATAATAATTCAATGTAGAAACTAATGGTAGTGGATCTTCAGTGTTCCTCTTTCCTAAAAATTTTTGTTTTGGTTAAGTTTAACTGCTAATACTTTCCCATTGTTTTTGCTCCAGCCTTTTTTAGCATGGGACTTATTTATGGTAATAATAACCAATTGGTAGGCTTGCTTTTTTGGAAAGCAAATTCTACATAAAAATAGAGCATTGAATTCAAATATATTCTTAATTGGATGCTCTATTCATCAACATTGGAACAAACTGTATTTTAAAGCTAGAGCAAAACCATCTCATGTGCCAGAACTTGTAAAACTGTCAGCATTCTTTGCTCCCAAATTAAAGCAGAATTATAAAGAGGACTCTCCTAGACTGCGAAAGTACAGCACTCCCTAAGTCCTGGGAACAAGTCAGGGACAAAGAATTAGAAGAACAAGACTGGCAGGCAGCTCCCAAGACAGCCTCCAACGAGCCACACTCCCCGCCTTCCTTTGGTCCTCTCCAGCACTGAGCCGAGTCAGGTCCCCGTTCCCTCTCCCCAGCAGAATGAGCACAAGCAGCACCGAGCCAATTCCAGTGGCAGCTTTAATACTTTGGGGGGCCTGACCTTTAATGTAAGAAGTCTGCCATCTCGCTAAAGAGGCCCCCCGTAGAGGTCCTGTGGAGAGACAATGAGAGGAAGAGGCCCTGTGACTAACCTAACGCAGGGACAGGCCCAGCTCTGCAGTGTCCAGCTGAGCTCAGCCTCCCTGCAATCCTGCCAAGGCACCAGGCGTATGAGTGACCATACTGAACATTCTAGAACATGAGTCCTGGCATGACTTCAGCTTCAGCCAATATCACCTTGAAGAACTGCTCAATTATGCCCAGTTAACCCACATTGTAATAAAAATAGTAAATTGTTATTTAAAGCTACTAAGTTTTGGGGTGATTTGTTAAGCATCAATGCATGACCAAAATTGAAGCTAAGGGCAATACCTCAAAAAAAAAAAAAAAGGGTTTCCAAGAGGAAATTTACATAATGATGAAACATAACTCCAGCTTATCCCTTTTGAGCACGAACGAATAACATTTATTAAGTACTAATTTGCACACCCCTTATAAACCTCATCACTGCACTGACAAAGAGAGTTTGAGCAACACTGTTGCCCAACATCACGAAGCTAGAAAGTGGAAAAGCCAGAAGGGGAACACATACTTGACTTCACAGCCTCGATGGACGTAGGCTGTGAAGAGTGAGGGAGGGAAGAAGAGATGGAGACTGACACACAGAGAGGCCTGACAATCAATTATCTGTGATGAAAACCATTCTGAAACACATCCAGGCTTTTAAAGTAGAATATGCCCATGTATTTAACCTGTTTTAATGATTATTCATCATTATTACTGATGATATTTACATTGCAATGTGCTATAACAGAATATGCACTTGGAGACATGTAGAATTACTTGACTCTATAATTAAAATGATCCCCAAATTTCATACATACACTCTATTTAACTCCTCTTTCTGATTTGTATATAGTTTCTGTTTCTAACTTGCAGCGAGGCTGTCTCTTGTCTCTAGCAGGCACAGAACACAGAACAATGCTTGTATCTTTGTGAAAAGAGAAGATGGCTTCTACGTGAGATCTTGCAGGCTTTCCTATGAAGAAGGTGCTTGTGCCTTCCAACATAAAGTATACTATCGGGGCGGCTGGATAAGTAAATTCTAGATGAGGAAGTGTTTAGGTAGCCACTAATTTCCTTGTAACACTGTGTCAGGAATTAAAGGAATAATTTCTGGTCTAAAGAGCTCTAAACCCTGTGGACAGCCTGGTGATCTTCAAACTGGGCTGGTAGGATGCAAGGGTCTGCACCAACCCAACCAAAGATGTTTTACACAAACTGCAGTTAAGTGTTTTCTGGCAAATGTGAAAGACTCAAAACCACCCCTTCTTGGCTTTTACTCATTTTATAGCTTGGGGTTCTGAGTCTGACTTAGTTTGAAAACAGAAAATTCTACCATTCGACTACTTTTGAAAGTAAGTGATTTGGGGAGGTGCATCATGGTTGAGAAAGGGTGAAGGCAGAGCCGTGGGGTTGCCTGGCGAGGGGAACTTCAGTATTTTGCCAATTTTTATGTTGTGCATGCAATAAAAATGTAATGCTTGCAAAAATGAGAGCTAATCTTTACTAAGAAAGTTCACATGTCAAAACTCGGGTGGTGGCCACTGCATGACTCAAACAGCTACAATCATTGGCAGCGTCTCTTAGCTCAAGTCATTCTACTTAGGAGATTTAACAGACTTTTAATATTAAGTCACTACCTCATCACAGGCAGACACTGAGGCAGTACAACACTGGACCATGTTATTGTTAGCACTGAGATATTCAGCACATTGAGGTTGCCCAAGAAGTTTCTAACATGTCAGTTTTAAAGGAATTAATTCAAGCAAAACTTATACCTAGTAATAATTGCCTCTTTCAAAGTGAACTTAGGGTATTCACTGATCAAAATGTACATAGTGACCGTTTAGGAACATCCACAATTACTGCCATCATACCTCCAGTGAGGCAGTCCGGGTTGTGAAAGCTTTGGTGAATATTTGTTCTGCTCGGCTATATTTGAATGGAAGTCGTGTGCCCCCGTCCATTCATATCTCAGATAGCACCTTTTATACACGGATCTTGGGGTCCTATGCAAAGAACACTAATCAAGACACAAAATAACATTGTAGCAAATAATCTTGTCACCAATTCCATTACACAGTAAAAGCTGAATAAAAAATAACAGCTTTTCTGCCTATATTTAAAATTTTATGTCACTTAGTGTCAGGCAATTCAGAGAATTCCACCAAAGAGGGAAGGTGACAGGAAAAGATCCATTAACTAACACATAGACACACACACGCTTCATCCAATAAAAATGTTAAGAATAAACCTAGAAAATTAGTGATTAGAAATAGGATTTTTCTTTTGTTTTAACATATTTTACTAGAAAGTTAGATAAATTGATAAACCGACTACTCTGAGATTACTACGAACAAATATATTCACCCAGATTTAGGCAATAACATAATATCTCAATTTAAATTGTGCAGTTAAAACTCTTGCTTTGGTGAGTTAGCACATGTTCTGCTAAAGAAGTTCATGGATTTTCCCTTGTTAAAGAAGCAAAGGGTAAATTACTCCCAGTCCCATCTCTCAGGCCTCCCAAACAAATGCCCTTTAACCCTCCATAACCCTGTAATCTACAGTTTTAAAAAAATCAGTATTTGATGAGGGTTTTCACTGATTCCTAGACAAATGCAGTTCTCATTGTCACTCCTGTTTCACAGATTAAAGAACTAAAGTTGGAGGCAGTGAGTGACACCAGGTAACACACACTTAAGGGAGTGTGCGGGCATTCACCATTCACTATAACACTAGGAAAACCGACTGATCCGCTTCAGGCCTAAATTTTGGACATAAAATTGAAGGTGATACTTGGTCTTACTTAAAGTTTCATATATTGCTGCTTCTGTTATGAATAAAATTGTGTGACAATAACATTACCAGTTTTTCCAGAGCCAAGTTATGGTTTCAGTTTATTTTATGATTAATTGATTACTTTAAGACATTAGTATTAATATTTAAAAATACTATTGCTAATGTTTTATATCAAAGTTATCTATTTTAAGTATACAATTTTAAAATATTTATGTGATTTTAGTCCATTCAAAGCAACTCTCCCCCCTCACCATGAATCTCTATAAGATGAAACTCAGTCCAAAAGGCAAAACAGATTTTGTGCAGCAGAAACATACTTTTAAGGAGATTTTTTCATTTTTCTTTTTCTACTATTTATTTTAGGCACACTTTTTCAGACACTTTTTCTTTGTTTTGGAAAATAACATAAAGGCACCAGGATGTTTTAAGGTCTATGTCTACTGCTATCTAAGCCATCTTCGGTTGCGGACCTAATTCACATACATGTCTTCTACCCTGGAGCCAAACGCTAACATGAGTACAAGAGAACTTGAAAGCTGCGGTGTCCGCAGGCCTCGTTTTAGAGAGCTGAGAGACCTGCTCTACCAATAATCTTGAGAATCAGTAGAAAGGTGGAAAACAGGAGATTCCCCACATAATTTCATTAACTGTTATTTTATTCCCACCTGCTACCATTGATTTCATTCCATTTCTAAGATTATCAGAGAGATTATATTATGAATCTTGAACGCAGTATTGCGCAATACTTGACATACTGTATAATAATTTGTATGTGAAGGGAGAGTATACCGGAATGATCAAAAGTACCTGTTAAACTGTAATTGTTTATGGGCAAGAACCCCGTGACTTGGCTTTAACTTTGGTACAGTACTTAGCACTCGTTGGGCGAAGATATGCAATTGATGAAGATGGTGACGTACTTAGTAACCAGGATTTCACTCATTCTCAAGAGCACTAATGCTCCGTTCTAGGTGACTATTTGTTTAGGGTAGCTGGGATCCACTTTTGATCCACTTTTAATCTTAGTAATAAGAATTAAGCTATAACTCAGTGCTGTATTTAACATCTAAGCACCAAGTAGACAGGCATGAAGTCGATTAGGACTGCCTTGTAAAGAGGAAGGGAAAGGTAAAACATGAAGTCTCCATTATGTGCTGGTCTCTCTGCCTAGTTATTTTTCACAAGCCCTCACAACTAATCATCTTACTTAAAAAGGTGAAGAAAATAGATAGGTGGGGATATTTTATTAATTCACAAAGGAGGAGAGTTCCAGCAGGTGACCGATAAATTATAGATGGCATTCCAGTCTGGGATGACAAGTTGAACCAGAGGCTTCTAATGTGAGTTTACTAGCTCTGTTGTCATATGGCTTTACTCTAAAACATGACCTATGCTAAAAATATATGTACATATTTACACACACTCACACACATACATAGTATAGACTCGACAGACTTTTACTCTTCTCAGACTGGTTTTCAATGAGGAAATGCAGTATCTTGGGCCATTGTCTTCTCTCGAGCTGAAAGAGCCAACACTTGACAACCGTGACTGGATAGAGCTCACAGACCAAATGGTTCCTAACCATTTCCTGAACACATCCGAAATATATGAAGCACCAATCTTTGCCAGGTTCCAGAGACACAGACATGACTTTAAAAACCTCACAGTCCAATGCTGAAGTCAAGACCACAATGAATTATTAGGTAATGTGTTAATAGGTATAACAGAAATTAATGACTAACAGCAGGATATTTTTTGAGTTGACACTGGAAATACAATGTACACAGACTGGAAATGTCATATATACCACATCCTCTCCGTGTTCTTAGCCTCCCCCACCAAATTCTACCACCAGCTTTTGTAACTAATCATGTCCTCACTGAAAAAGGTAATCACATTTCTATTATTAATGACTGATGAATCCATGTTGATATGTTGTATTGGAAAATCAGTATATATTCCAGACTCGTGAAGCTGATGTTACCTCTGTTCCACACATAGTTTGGTTTCTCAGGGAGAAATATGTGGTTTAACCTCTCATGTTTATAATGACTCCTCTAATGAAGCATATACCACACACAGACACAGACACACAGACACACACACACACAGACACACACACACACACAGTGAGATCTACATTCGCAAAGATAATGCCTAAACACTCCAGGCAGCAGAGACATTTTAGGACCTGCTAATACTCTGGAGGTACTTACAGAATGAGTGACCTGAGGTGAGGAGACTTTCACTGCTTCTTCCACATCTGGTATAATGACTTTTTCAACAATGTCAAATTAGATCAAGGCTAAGAACACTGTTTTCAATCACATGAATTAATAATATGTAGTTGTAGTTTTCCTTTTGCAAATAATCAGATACATAACTAGTGCTAGCTACAAAATATGATATCTCATCAAGATTATTCATGTACAAAATAAATAAATCTATAAGATCATTAATATAGATGATTGATTGATTAATATTACCCTCTGGTTGCTGACTCTTACCCTCAGAGACATCCAGAGATCTTTTTGCAGCTGCATAACATTTTTCTTGATGTTGATAAATATGAAGCTGATGAATATGATCACCTCATACTGTTGTTGAACATCAAGAGTTCTATTAAATACCCCAGAAGCTTTAAGGCAAGTACTGTGACATGTCACTCTAAATCCAAACTAGATTAAGTGAAATTTTTATGGTTATAATTCAATAGCGAGAAAAATAGGAAATTAGCTCATAAAAGCATAACATGAAAAGGCCAAACTTGTGTTTAGACCTAATCCAGCCCCTACCTGTTGCCAACCAGGTCACATCCCACTCCTAGAAGGGTTCATCAAGCCAAATTTCTGTTGTGTGCTGAGCCTGAGAAGATCAGATGGGACACTAAATCTGATATGTGAGTCGGATTAGAAATCTACTGAGGAGTCAGAAGCTAAACTACCAAAATTAAAATGGCTTCTAACGGGTATTATTTTTCACTGTTTCATCAGTAAGGAAGCGGGCGCCTCTGTCCTAATTCGCAGGGTGGGAATGCTTTCTGGAGTTAGATTGTCAAGAGCTGCTTTTTAAAATAGCAATACTCTTATCATAGTACAACTGGCCTGCTGAGTCAAAAGGAAAGCTGGTCTCATCTACCTTTAGAGCTCAGGAAGAATTTAAAATGTAAAAAAGCCTGGCATGAGTCCAGCTGTTAGCTACTACAGACACTTTTACATATCCACTCTTTTATTGATCTGAAGGTACAAGGGTAAGCAGGTATACATTGTAAGTGGAAAACAGAAAGAAGGCCATCTTTAAAAGTCCAACTGACCAAAAGCAAACAATAAGAAAACTGTATTTTTCTTCTGTCCAGCCAAAGAATCTGACTTTACTAGACCCCACTCTGGGAGGAAAATAAAATAAATGATAATAAAACACACACACACAAATGAGTGCCAAGGCATATCTCATTTCTTATGATGATGAAGGGAGAGAAAGTTCCAAAAAAAGAAATAATATTATTACCAATAAGGATGTTAAATGTACTGCTATTTTGGTGTCAAAACCGCCTCCCCCCTAATACCACCGATTTTTATTCAACTCAGTCTGAAGCCATTGTAGACCTGTTTTATGAATCCTCCTCACTCTCAAAAAGTTTAATTAGCAGGGATGATACAATAGGTTCTGTAATAGTAAATGGCCAGCCTAGAAACATACCCACTGATAAATTCCAATGGAGCCTTTTTGCATGAAATGCATAGACTGTGCCAGAAAAGGTAAAGAGGCATAGCCTTGCACAACACTGGAGCATGCCAGGGATTAGGACGTCAGACAGGCTGGGCTGCGTCTGTCTGTGTGTCCATGTGTGCATATGCACGTGTGTTTGTTGCCTGAGAGAAGCTGAAATTTCAAGACAAATTCTACATAGTCACAAAGACAAAGGAGGAGTCTAGTACAACTAAAAGTAGGTAACCAGCAATGAGTTCTTTCACTTAGCCAAACTATGGTGGTATGAGGGAGGTAGAATCTCTCATTACACATTTTTAGGAGGCCATGTCAAATAACGTATAAAATAAGAGAATTATTCATACTTCAGTAAAAAGATTTCACAAATATGTAATACAATAGATGTTACAGTGTACAATGTATTCAACTTGAGATTCTGAAAATTTTAGATATATATGGTAATTTTGTGATTTTGAAAGCTTAAGAATGAAATGAAAACTGAGCTCATTTTCCAGGTTTAACATAAACTTTCAAGCTGGGAATGACAACACTATTTGCCTATTCCAGGGGTTGCCTGAGAGGTACCGAACTGTAGGAGATACTAAAAGACTAGAAAATCACCATCAGGCCTTTTATTGATTGATTGATTGTTATTTATTTATTTATTTAAAGATCTTGGTACTCTCTTTCTTGGGAAGAATAATCTGTCTTCTGGGGAAAAGACAGTCCTGAGCTAGACTCAGGGAGCCCATTACTAGTAGCAGGTGACTTATTCTTTGAAAAGTAGAGAAAGTCCCTAGCCATCTCACAGGTTGTTTGGGGGACTGAATGCTAGGACCCAGGCTGTGAAAATCCAAAGACCTGGCCCCCGGGCACATGGGCACACTGAGCATTCTTGGGAAACAGCCATTCTTAGGAAGCACCTCCCTTCTCTTTCTCTGACTTGTCCTTATGGGCCCCCAGTGAGAAGAGAATGAACCAACTCATTAGGTGCACTGATTCTTTCAGGCCTAAAACACATTATGCTGTGAATGTTCTTGAACATTCATTCAGCAACTCCCTGTGCCCAACAAAAGGTTTTGCAGCCCAGAAAGAAGTCAAAACAATGACATCACCTATTCCCACAAATGAATTCTACCCTGTAGCTGACTAAGTTCATAAATTTCTTTTTTCCTATTAAAAACCAAGAAATTCTATGGTAATAATGCAAAAAATTCTAAAGAAGGAATGATAAATACATTTGAAAGATTTGTTCAAAAACCCAGATTAGTTTTGGAAACAAAATGAGAAAAAAAAATGAAAATCAGAACAGAACCAACTAAGAGGAAATAATTTGGGTTAGAGCCCCTGAAAGAATTTGGAAAATACATTGATTTATTGTCATAGCTATCATTTATTCAATACTTTGAGATAAACTAATATATTAACCCCAAATGACAACCTGAATTTCTAGGAAGTTCTGTCTTCAAGAATATTCAAAGCATTTTTAAATGCATTACCAAATGCATTTCCATGTGTGAAATCAAACTAGATACTCTTTTGAATTGGAAGATGTGATCCAGAAACTCCTGGGCAAATAGTGTCTTCGAGGAGCATAGGAATGGACCTGGCTCCTTCCAGATATTTAAATAAACCCCAAGTATAATAGAATAAAAACTCATTTCTTGAGTTACTACCAGAACAGCATCTCAAGTGGCCTGAAATACTTTGGTCACTCTATGAGGGACAGAAATCACTGATTTTTGGGTAAGCAAACAGAAAAGGCTACTTTCTCCACCCCCTGGCTGGATAGCTCAGTTGGTTAGTGCATAGTCCTGATACACCAAGGTTGTGGGTTCAATTTCCTTCAAGGTATATACAAGAATCAGCCAGTGAATCCATGAATAAGTGGAACAACAAATCTCTCTCTCTCTCAAATCAATAAATGTTAAAAAATTATAAAAAGCATTGTTAAAGCATTTTTTAAAGCATTTCTTACAATGGGAATTAGATTGTTATCATTTTTAAAGCCTTTCTAATGATGGTAACATTTTTAAAGCATTTGCTATCATTGTAATTAGATTATTATCATTTGTTGGATAGCAAAACTAAAATGAAACTTTTTCTTCTCCTAAATTAGCAGATTGTCTGTCACTGAATTCCTCAGTATGTCTAACAACTTTGCATAGTTACTAAATCCCAATTTCAGTCATGCCATCAAAACACTAAGATGCAAAATAGATTTCACAACTCATGAATGCAACTGTTGATGTACTAATGACTAAGAAAATTACAAATACAGAAGTTAGGGTATTGCGATACATTTTTAAAAAAGGATTAGGCAAACAATAACTTGCCACAGCTTTGAACTTATTGTAATAAAGGAGTCGACTCCCTCTTCAGAGATTCACCAGTTCTCCAAGGACTCTGCCTGGCTTAAATGGTTCTGTAGTGCTGCATTATTCCAAACTTTGATAATAGTATTCAACGCAGCATAATGTAATTTAGACGTCGAAGAATCGATGTACCTAGTAAGAGTTGCTTCACTCTCTCTTCACTGATGGCATCTGATCTAATAGGTAGAGAGATGTGCTGAGCTGTCATAGCACACATTTCAATGAGAAAAATCACTGCAGCTTAGAAATATTTATGGAAGTGCTGACAACATATCAATTAATAATGCCTGCAAGACACAAAGAGAGAATATTCTATCCTTTACAAGTGGAGAAAGAGCCAAGTGAAGACAATTTCATGCAGCCTTTCCTATCGCAACAGAGCCAATATCTTCAGCCCTGTGGACTAGTCAGAGCTGACTGGGATTTTGCTAATAGCTGGAGTGAAAAAGAGCAGTAAGAAAAACAGTGGGTGTTGTGTGCTACCACCTGTGTAAACAAGGTAAGTGGGCAAGGGTATATACATAAACGTGTATGTATATAAGGAATCTCTGACTTAGGAGGAAAACCTAAGACACTGGGAAAGTCAGTGCCACCGAAGTGGGGTACCGCGGGGCAAGGAAGCATATAGGCACATTTTCACTGTGTACTCCGTGGTGCTGCTTGAATTTTCTTCTTCGTCCACTCCTTCTTCTCCTTCCTCTGCCTCTTTCTCTTCTTCTACCATGAGTATGTTTAACTACTTAAAAATATTTTTTTTTAGTGGCTGAAGAACAGATGAAGAATAAGTACATTACAGGAGTCAGGTCACAAGCTGTTGAAGAACTGTTCTGATTTCAAATGTCAGTAAAAAAAGGAGACAGTATACTCTTTGTCCTAGACACAAAGGGTTTATGAGTTGTGACAAAGGTTTATTTGTTTGTTTGTTTGTTTATTTTTAATCCTCACCTGAGGATGTATTTAATTTTAGAGAGACAGGAAAGAGGGGAGGAGAGGGAGAGAGAGAGAAACAGAGAAACACTGTTGGGAAAGAAACATTAATTGGCTGCCACCTGTATTCACCCTGACCAGGGATTGAACCTGCGAACTGCAACGACCCTCCAACCTACTAAGCCACTTGGCCAGAGCACAAAGGTGTTTTAGTGACTAAACATGACTTGATAAACCCTTTTATTGCCATTATTCATTGTCTGTTCTTGAACAATTAGCATCTATGTCCTCATCTGTTAATGGGAGTAATTACCTACATGTACCTGTGTATCTGTGTATGGTAGGGGACAGGCTGGATATACTCAGGAATGGTGACCACCTAGAGGACGGTAGTGGGTCTCATTAACGAAAGGAATGCAACTCCTGAACTCTGTATTAAGGAGACCTAAAGTCTGGTACACTTTTGAAGATGGCAAGTTTCCTCCCCCTTTTAAAAAGTAAACAAGGGCAAGGAGCACTGAAGATCGTCTTGCTCTAACATTTCCTTTAGTCTCTCGTTCAGCTGTATCCCAAAGCTGCCTTGTCTACAGTACTCTTCCTCAGTTAAAAAGATGTTGAATACTCTTGTGTATCTCCATGGGCCTACATTCTGGAAAGTTATCAGAATTGTTTATTGTTTACTAAATTCCAATACACACATTTTATGGCTCACTTACAGTTTGACTGACATAAAGCCTCAGCCAGCCAGGCGTTAGCACTTTCCCCTACTTATTAATCATAGGTGTCCTTCCAAAACAAATCTAAATTTCCATTCATTTTATCTATATGAGCAGCCACTAGTAAACCATCATTCCTTTTCCTGCTTTCTTCTGCTTAAACTACCTCTAAATCTATCTGTAGGCCAAACAGATTCAACTGGAGTTCATAAAATAGTGCTGCCCCAGCAAAACTCTACTCAGCCTGTCTTTAATCTTCAGGAAAGTTTAACTGTTTACCCCAGGTTTAAATATTAAGCTATGTGAGTCAACACTATAACCACAAAGATGAATCAGGCAACAGACTTCTTTTTTGAATGAATTTGCTATTTCACAGTGAGCTCAGCAAACCAATTACGTGAGCTCTAACACTGCATCGACGGCCAGTTGATGTTTACATGGAGGGACCCCGGGAGTAAATTGAAAACAACTCCCCAGTCTAAGCTGACTGCCTCCTGCATGGGCACTGTTTCCCCTACAGGCTGGAAAAATGAACTGTAGTTTTGTATAGTAATTCAGAAGATAATCGATTATTTGCCAGTAGTCTGTTTTTGAGTTGCCACTTATTATTATTTTTTTTTATCCACTCCAGGGACACACTTTCAATTTCACAGTCTTCTGCACATTGTGGACAGTGGCTTTAATTTCTTAAAGGAAAGCGCACATTCTCTTTCTATTATAGTTAGGCTCACGGCTCTGCAAAGAACAGGCGGGGAACTTCACATCCAGGGAGAAAATGACTACGCTTACGTTTGCACGCTCGCTCCATCTGTGGTGCCGTGGCTTATGAGCTGGGAAAGGAATTAGGGAAGAACCTTTCTCCATCTAACGAGACGCCTCTGTGTCTCACAGCCTTAGCTGTTCTGGCTAAGGGATGGTAAACATTGCTGAAGGTACCATTCTTTAATTGTTTATGGATTACTTCTCTTTATTTTACTGTTAAAATAAGAGTTTCTGGCAGAGTTAAAGAGAATCTTGTCAGGAAACAGTTGTTTTCCTCCTGCAGACTAACATTCCTGCAGGCAATGCAGCAAATTAACCAATATAAATGTTTCCTTCAAAACACAGAAATCTTTTATCTATTTAGGAAGAGATCACACAATATAACATGCTGAACTATTTCTATTAAGCCCAAAGATGACAAAAAATTGAAAAGAATAAATCCATTATAAAGAATTCATATCTGCTGCTTTGTGAGCAATCCATAATACACCGTATTGTGCAAACTATAGGAGATGATGACCTAACAATACAGAATGTAGAGAGGGCTTTTGACAACAGAAAAGCTTAAGAGAGAGTGTCATTTAATGGAGAGTCAAAAAAAAAAGATCCTGGATTCATTTTCCTCCTTTATTTGTTGTATCACTTTGTAAAACCTTTCTATGCCTTGCTCTCCTCATCAGAAAAATGAGACCTATGGTTTTATTTTTATAAAGTGCTTTAGGATTTAGGAGAACCCAGAATGCATTATATGATGAAAGCCACCATGGTGTATGTCACATGACTGCAGCAGAAAAGGATCTAGGGACCAAAAGCAAAACATGAATCAGCAATGAACACTCACTTTGTTTTTTAAAAGCCCCAGGAGGTGCAAATATATGTCAGAATTGAAGTTGATCCTCTTTCTTTATAATCACACATTACTATATCTGGGTCTGGTTTTGAAACTTGAGTTTAGTGGAAAGAATATGAACGAAGGATGAAGAAAGGAGCAGGGTCTCTCGCTCAATCAAACCCCAAGTCACTAGAGGTGTCACCAAGAACTACACCCCAAAGGACCAGAGATAGAGGGCTTGGGACATCTCTCTGCCACACTTCCTCAGCATACTGTCATTCCCAACAGAGTTATGCTTTGAGGAGATGAATCAGCAAAGGAGGACCTGACTCTTCAAACTGCCCAAAGTTACATGGGTTTTTAGGACCGCAGGAGAGTCAGAATCAGGGATAATGTGGATCATCACTTTGGGACATAGGTCAAGAGAGTGTTCTAGAAGTTAGGAGTTCTAAGTTCCAATGCTTATTCCAACATAAATGTACTGCATTACCTTCAACAAGTCACACTCTTGGGACCTCTGTTTTCTCAACTAACAAACACTGAGGATGAAAAAGTGGGAATCGGTTTCAACGATGTCCTGCAAAGACCTAGAATTCCCTTATTCGTTGAGTGCATGAATAATGACTTTAGACCTGGGATATATAATCGAGTAGGAAAGGTTTAAAGTAACAAGGTAACTTTCTCTGGAAATAATACTATCCTGGCATCAGGATGGTAGAAATTAGAAAACAAAGATGGAAAAAGGCCACTGCCAGGCAGTTAGCTAGTGGCAAAATTAGAACAAGACTTGGAGATTTGAACACAAATTTTGATTTTATTTTTACACTGCAGCTGATTTTCTACAAATCCCCCAACTTGAAAAGTCTAAAACGAAACATGTTAAAAAGATAGTCCCAAGCACACAGACACACATTTTCTGCCTCCCCCTCCCGCTATGTATGTACATACTTGACCCTTGGACAACGTGGGGGTTGGTGGCATAGACTCCCAGCAGAGTTGAAATCTACACGGAACTTCTGACTCTAAGATTAACTACTAACAGCTACTGTGGATCAAAAGCCTTACCAGTAACACAAACACCTAATTAACACATATTTTGTACGGTATATGCATTATATACTGTATTCCTACAATAAAGTAAGCTAGAGAAGAGAAAATGTTACCAAGAAAATCATAAGGAACAATCCTAAGGAAGAGAAAATACATGTACAGTACTGTACATATTTTTGGAAAAAAAAAAACTTCACTGTCTAGAGTGGATCTGCACAGTTCAAACCTGTATTGTTCAAGGGTCAACTGAATAATGTATCTGTAACAATATATATTTAGCAAGCAAACGCTACTTCCATATAAACCCGTTCCCCTTTCTGTACCCTCTGCTCTTGGTTAGTGTCACCCCAGAGGCCTAGTATCCAAAGGCAGAAGCAACGACATCTTCCTGTTCCCTTCATTCCCATGCTGAGTCACCCTGCATTCACGCGGACTACCAAATGCAGACGACTTCACCTCTGACCTCATTTCTACACACTTTCTTCACCCCCAGCATGTCTGACCATTCAGGCCTTCATCTGCTCTCTTCCTCCTGCCCTCCTAACTGGTCTCCTAGCCTCCAAATCCCTCAAAATACATGAGCTTAAAAAAATAGTTTTAAAATTAAAATGTAAATATAACTCTTACTTGCTTAAAAACTGTCAAAATTCCTTAGTTTACCTGGAGGTTGACAGGTAAGCCTCCCAGTAGTAAACACCAGGCCCTTTTTGCCCGTGGCCTGCCTTTCTAACCTAGCTCCCTCCATTCTCCATGCTCACTACGTGCTCCAGCAAGAACACACGCTTGTGGATATTCCCCAGGTGCTGCATGCCACTGTGCCTTGACATGTGCTCATAGCTGAGCCTGGAAACCCCTATTCTTTTCCCATTGTTTACTTGCAAAACCCCATTCATCTTTTAAAACCCAAGTAAATCATTCCTCCACTGGGATCCCTCCAGCTCAACACTTCCCTTTATAATTAAACACATCCTGTCCTAAGCTGCTCCTGGACTTTGGACAGGCTTTCATTGTTTGCGTTCTTCACATTGCACTGTAGTTGTTTATTTATGTGCCTCCCTCCACCACCAAACTGTGAAGTTCTCGAAGGCAACAACTGCATCTTAATCATCTTTATCTCCTTAGCACAGCAGCTAGAACATGGAAGGCCCCCAATGTGTGTTTATAACTATGAATGAATGAACAAACAGGCGGACAGTCACTCAACAACCATTTCACCAAATGACTCACAGAGCTCAAGGAGATAAAAACCAATAAGATAAAACTAATAACCAAAAAGAAAAAATCAGGTAAGGATATGATAGAAGGGGAGATGACTGGGTGTTAACCTTGGTTCACATTGTCAGGAAAGGCCCCTTCAAACCCGTGAATGACAAGAACTGTCTCACACGCCTTGCCAAAGAACAGCTATTGTCCTGATGGGTTAACAGCAGCTCAACCTGAGGGAAAGAGAGGAAACCAAGCACAGCTCAGAGAGGTTTGGTTTCAGCAACCAAGTAATCAGGAGTTATATATACTCTTATGGGGAGGGCTAGGCGAGTTTCAAGTTTGGGGGACAAAATTAAAAGTTATGCATTTGGCCTCTTCAGTTTGTAGGTGCCTACTGGGCATGTAAGTAAAGATGTCCAGCAGGCAGTTAGACACAGGAATCTGGGGTTTTAGAGGGCATGGTGACCAGAGGAAAAAAAAGACTTGAGAGCCATCAGCTTCCCCCTACAGTGGTATTCACAGACACCATGGGGCTAGATGACATCACTTAGGGAAGTGTGTACATTAAAAATGGCCAGGCCCTGGGAGACACTCCAACCTTTAGAGTTCAAACAGAAGATCCAGGAAAGGAGAAGGAGAAGGATATATACCCCTTAGGAGGAGAACTAAGAGATCATGGTCAACCATGAGAAGAAAGTACATAAAGAGGCAGTAAGTCACCTTTGTTGAATTTAGGCTGAAAGATCAAGTAAGATAAAATATTCAATTACCAACATCCAAGGACACTGGTTCTAGAACTCTCATCTCTGAGAGAAGAGATAGGAATGAAGCCTTATTCAAGGTGAAACCCAGCACTTTATAAGAAACCATGGAAAGATATTACACAGTAATGAAAAATGTTCTTTCTCTATGTCCAGTAAAGCAAAACTTAAAATGGGTAAAACTTGGATGAGATTTAGAATCAATTTCAGGAAAAATTTCTTAGCACCACAGTTACCAAAATGAAAAACAACAACAACAAAACATAACTTCCTCTCACGCATTTAAAGATTCTCATCCCATTGTACTAATCAATTTAATCACTCCTTTTATCTATATTTTCGAAATTGAAATAAATAGTTGGTCAAAAATCACTCAAAATATGATTGCCATTTTTCTCACATTTGGGGTGCATTCTTTCCTAAATCTGTATACTTAATAATAACTAAACATATACCTCACCTTTTAGATCAAAACATAAGGGCAATGCATTTGACTTCATACATGATATTGTGTGAATTAATAATCATTATAATTATGGGTTAGAAAGAAAATCTATTTTAAAATTTGTAGACTGAAGATGAAAGGAAATGGCACAT
>VMDR010019223.1:0-18509 GCA_007922815.1 Macrotus californicus
TTGGTTCCCTGTACATTTTTCTTCATTTCCCTTATTGTATCCTTCATTTGTTCATCTAATTTGTGACCAAATTCAACCAATTCTGTGAGCATCCTGATTATCAGTGTTTTGAACTGTGTATCTGATAGGTTGGCTATCTCTTCGTCAGTTAGTTGTATTTTTTTCTGGAGCTTTGATCTGTTCTTTCATTTGGGCCATTTTTGTTGTCTTGGCACGCCTGTTACGTAGTAAGGGGCGGAGCCTTAGGTGTTCACCAGGGCAGGGCGGCCACGTCGCTGCGTTGTGATGCTGTGGGGGAGGGGTCCAAGAGGGAACTATGGCGGCCTCTCTGCTCCCTGCCGGTTACCAGTCACTTTCCGCACTACCCAAAGTCCAACGGGGCCCCTCTGGTACTGGCTCCGGTGCCGATCCCCGGTGGGAGGGCTGTGTATGCTCTAGGACCCTGTGGGTCTCTCCAACGAGCTCTCCAGTGAGGCCGGGAGTTTCTCCCGCTGCTGCCACCTCAACCCCCATAGGAGTTTTCAATCAGAGGCTTTGAGGCTTCACCTCCCTGCGCGGAACTCTGGGTTGCAGGGTCCGTCCGGCTCCCGAGCTGTTCCTCCTCGTTTATCCTCACGAGGGAGTGGGACGCCTGGTCTGCAGCTGCCACCTCTCCCGGCCAGCCGCGCCTTTCCCCGGTCCGCCAGCCGCCACCCCGCCACGCGAGTCCTCTTCGCCCCTCCTACCGGTCTGGATGTATGGTTCTTAGTTTCTTGGTTGTCGAACTTACATACAGTTCGATTTTCTGTCAGTTCTGGTTGTTTTTTGTTTTAAAATTTGTTGTTGTCTTTCTTTTGGTTGTGCGAGGAGGCACAGTGTGTCTACCTATGCCTCCATCTTGGCCGGAAGTCCTAACTCCCTCTTTCTCTCTCAGTAGCTAGAAGCCTGGTGTTTACAGGAGCACAACCTGGGAAGTAATAGAGGATGATATTTTTCAATTTAAAATTATATCTCTTTTTAAGTTGACCGGGCAGCTCCTTTTCCTGACCGGTGATGATCTAGGGTGGCTACTGGTATGTCCCAGCTCTCCCACCACTGGGTGGTGACCCTAGAGAGTCACCTGTCATCTTTGAGCCTTCCTTCCTAACTGTGTAAAATGAGGAGGCTGGGTCAGATGATCCTTTGGACCATTAGAGTGTCTGCAAAGTGGACAGTTACAGGGCTTGAGCCCTAGTCCCTCAACCACAGCTGGTTCAACGAGGGGTGGGATAGTGTTATCTGTTCAGGTTTGAGTGATGTAATTTTGGCTTATTATCTTTCAGATATTGCCGAACGGTCGTTAGTGATCAGAGAATTAATCTAAGAAATTTTAGGCTAAAGGAATTCCTTTAACAAAGGGCAGGCATCTGAAAATAGGAGCTTGGCTAGAAAGTAGCTTCTCATAGCACAGTGAAGGTCATTTTCATGATTTTTAATTAAAATGTGTCTATGTTAATGCTGTAATTATAAACAGGCTCCATCAAGTTAAGGAACATTTGCCCTTCGATCATTGTCTTTCAAGGCACTGACTGCTATTTTTGACAAGTGAAAAATGTCTTTAGTTTGGAAGTCTACTAAAAAAAGATGTAGCTTTTATAGCTAAGTGATCATACTCTTTCTGGTTCTTCCACCTCAAACTCGGAGCCTGCTACAAACATCTGAAGAGCCCTGGACTGGAAGTAAAGCCCATGTTCTATTTAAAGACCCTGGACTCAACCCCACTGGGCTCCAGTGTCCTGATTTGTGAAGTGAGATCCTGATTATATTGTCTCTGGGAGGCACGCCACCAAAGGTTTCTCTGTCCTCCTGGTCAAAACGTACCTACACCATGGGCCTGTCTTCAGCTTCCCAAGCTGAGTCCACAAAGATACTGCAGTAGGTTAGGTGTTCATGGCTGAGAGCTTCATTGCTCTCATAGGAACATTCCTAGGTCTTGTTCTCTTGGCAGCAGGACGTTCCTGTATACTCACCACCATATTTGGAGGAAACACATTACTCCTGATGCAAACATCATGCTCTGAATGTGGTAATAGCGTTTTGGAGGCATGGCATATTTTGGAGCCATCTTCATTCATACTTCCAAGGCAGCTTCCTTTTATTCCAAGCCTGTCCATCTTTAATGACAGTACAGAGAAGCAAGGGTGAAACCTCATTATTTATACTCTCACCCCACCATGGCTCCAACAAGCAGCACAGGATCAGAGTGGTGAATTGTGGGGAAGGTCCTCTTTCCCAGTAGAAGTCATTGTGTGGCTGTTCTGAATTCACAATTCGTCCTTTAGGTCTGTGAAGGCAGACTTTGCTCTAACCGTCCTTGCCACGGTCCTCTCCAAATTCCTCCAGTGTGGACCTGGCTCTCCTTGGGTCCCCCAGCCACAACTTATTAGAATAGGAACAGGCACCTGATCCCAGAAGAATCAGTCTGTAGGCTGGGCTGATTAGTGGTATTTCTCTCTTAAGAATTTGAGCTGCAAAACTTAGATTAACCATGCTTGAAATTACAGAGACAAACCTGTCCCCATTGGGCCCGCCTACCCCCTGTGCCATAAGCAGCAGGAGCTGGGTAGCTGCTGCTCTCACTATAAGACACGAGTTTCTCTCCAGCCCACCCCCTCCTGTCCTCATGCATGTTATCTGCCTGAGGATCACCTTGCCCTGCCCCCATACATTACAGTTTGCTCTTTATCTTAAAGCTTCATCTCAGTTATACTTTTGCCTAACCTTCCTACAATTGAAATTCTTACAGGATGACATACCTCTTGGTCTCTTTCCCATGTACATGGAAGCTTGTCTGATTTTCTATTAGTACACGATGGGGGAACAACTGGGTGGATTTGCATCCTATTTGGAAAGTACACTCATATGGCCTGGCTTAAAAGATAAGCTGTGTGACAGTCATGAAGTTCTCCTTTTCAGAGGGATGGATGGGGATAGCTCAAGGAGGGACTTTTTTTCCAGAGACCTTTTCCAAAACAACTGGAGAGACTGATGTGCAGTTAAGTTACTTTTGGGCAATTGGCTCTAGCTGTATTGAATGATGTAATTTGATGCAGAGGTAGGGGTAGTTTGGGAACTACAGGAGACTTGGGTCTTTACGGGTTTCTCTCAGAAGAGTCAGGAGTGTGGTATGGACCAGCTCCACCCACTCCTTTGCAGGGACGGTTTGGTTTTTCTGTTGAAAATAGTTGAATCACTTTGGAATTAAAGCCAGGTTGATGAGGAAATTTGAGCAAGAGAGAAGGGGTGGTTTTCTGCCTTTAGTCTCTACGTAGCTAGGATCTTTCAAAGTAAAAGAGTAGTGAGGCTGATTTCCTGATGCTCAGCTCCTGAGAGAAGGCTTCTGCAGAGAAACACGGGGAGGTCAAGCCACATGGGATTGAGACAGAGGCTTAGGGGTAGCATGGTGTTGTTTCAGGAACCAAAGGTGTCAACTGTGCGACTAGATGTCCTGGCCACAGTGTCATATTAGGGATCTGGATCATGTTTGGGTTCAGCATTTTTTTTTCCCACCATGTTTCTCAGAAACTGTGGAAAGCAAATGCTAAGGCATATGGGCTGCTGTCAGTGGTAACAAATGTATGGTATATTTTTTTCTAAATTCCTGGAAACTGTATTACCACAAGACAGGATATAAAGTAACCCCTCCCTTGTTTTAGGTTGTTAAGTGGGTTTTAAAGGATGATGGCGATATATTTTCAAGAAATTAGAACTTGGGGGGAAATCTTGTTGGCCTATCTGTGGCAATTTCAATGACATTTCACAACATTTCTGTTGGTGTGGAACACCATTCAATCCTGCAGTGAGCAGGATGGTGTTTTAAACACCGATATTTGCAAACTTCATGAACTAAAGGGAAACTGAAATGGTTAGAAGGACCCCTTATTAAAATCCATTTAGTTTGTATGAACAATTAAAATGTTATGCACCCTCTTTTGTTTGTTATTAAGAATAGTGGAAATAAAAACAATGTTTTACGTAAGGAGACGGTATGATGTTGTATACTAACAATACTCCTCCAGAACACATAAGGTAGGCATTAATGATGTCCGTGTTTCACTGATGAAGACATTCACTTGCGTGAAACCACACTGCTGACTGGAATGAGGATTCAAGCCCAAGTCTCTCCCTGCTGTCCCTCATATAATCCCACACCCAGTCCTGTGGTGTTTTCTCTTTACAGTCTATTCTTGGTGAAGAATTAACCTGCAACAAAAACAAAACAAAACAAGTTAAGTATCCAGGAGGAAAGGTACATTGTCCAACTCTTACGCCGGCCAACTCATAAGCTCACCTTGCATCCTCTTGCCCCACCTTTTACTCAACTGTTGCCATGGAAACCAACCACCCCTGTCTCTGTACCACCAGGATTTTCTGACTTGGCAGTGTGGTGTACCTACAGGAACCCACTAGATTGTTCTCATACTTGCACAAATCTGAAACTAAGAATTAACACCCATGGGCAATCCTTCAGCAATGAAGGGTGTGGTAGCTGGTCAATAAATGCTTCCTCCCTGGATTCCTCTTCCTATGTAGCTGTGCAGTGTAGTTTGCATTAAGTTTTCCTCCTTTCTAGTTTCACTCTTTTCAGCTCCCAAGTGTTTCCTGGATTCATCTCTGCAAATTAATGACCTACGTGCAAGCTTTCATCTCAGGCTCTGTTTTCTGGGGAAAACCCAAGCTAAGACAAAAGGCTTCTTCTGCAAACAGCAGCTTCAAGACCACTCACTAATTACAGTGGGTTTTTATTGTTTCTGTCACTTAGTATTTACTCTTTCTTTTTATGATAGCCATAGCTTGCATTTTTCTAACTCAGTCTGTGTGGCTTTGGTGGACTTGATTTCATCTCTTGATTCCACAGTCCAGGCCACAGTCTAGGATCGAGGGTGAACGTGTGACCCAGTCAGACGCTCTGAGCATTTTGCTGGGAATAGGACTCTCGCTCTTGTGTGCTGGGCTGGGCCTCTGAGAAGCTGAGAGGTCTGTTCTGCCAGTGCCGTCATGTGGGACTGGGGAAGGCAGGACTAATTGGAGGGAAAAAGCTGTGTCCCTATCATATTATATTTGAGTCCTGAATCCATCTATGCACCAAAAAAGATATACCACTGAACTTTTAGTTTGTATAAGCCCATAATTGTCTCTTGGCCAAGCTGCTCACTTGCGATGAAAGTATCTCAACTGTCCTCCAGATTTTTAGGTTCTCTAGGGTGAGGCCTTTTCCTGGACTAGTGGACATCAGGACACATTTCAGTTCCTATCACACAAGTCTCCTCCCAACAACAGGATTATGGAAACTGCCATGGGGAGATAGATTTTCTTTCCCTTTGCCATCCATCCAATCAGACGGAAATGTTCTGCATGAAATAATTTGTGGCACAGTTTCAACCTTCCCTCCTAAAGGAACAGCAAATTCCCAATATCTTTGCTAATGAGATCATGGAAGCTGTGGCTAATATGGAATAATTTCTGCCTTGATGAAAGGGGTGGGTTAGTTGTGTAGCGATGGCTTTGGTGTGACTCACTTCTTCTGGAGCCCCTAATGTCTTCTTTCACTTTCTAGAATTGATGTTCTGGAGGAATGCTCTGTGCTAGGCAATATTCCGAGCCTACACTAGGACAATGGGTTCATGGGCATTGCTGGTGGTGGCTTAGATAATCCAGGTTCTATCTTTTGCCATACTTTGCACCTCAGATTTCATCTTCTTATTTTTATTTCTGCCTGTTTTGCTTTTCCAAATCCATGGCCTTCTTCTCTAATCTAAATCAGCCGTTTCTGCAAATCTGTATCTTCTGAGGAAAGATAATTCAGATTTAAAGGAGTGTTACCAGAAATATCTTTTTCGTTGCCTTCCACTTCTACTTTTTAAAAAATTTACTTTTACTAGTATGTATTATTAGTTAAGCCATGATTCAGGATCCCAGGGTGGGATGTACCCAGGTCCCCCTTCATCTCCCTGGAAGAAGGATGGTGGACAGAGGACAGATGGGGTGCATCCAGTTCAGATCTTCCCAGGCAACGTGCCTTCTGCCAGGTGGTCGTCCCAGGCTGACACCTGGGATATGGGACAGAGGGACTTGTACACATGCCAGTACCATTTGCACATGGAGACATCACCGTCTTTAGCAGTCATTGCCTTTTCTCACAGCGGTGGAATTCCAGGCAGGTCTGCCTGTAGTTCCTGGTCGGGTTCCAGTTGAGGAAGTGGCTATCAAAAGGGCAGTCTTAAAGTTCTTGATTTTGGTCCTGATGTCTTCTGCCATGTTGCTGACTCCTAAAGGTGCTTCTGAAGCCACTCACTGCTCACTGTGACCCTCTGCGAAGATGCCACCATCTCTTCCATCTCTACTTCTGGTTCTAGTTGCCAGTGCATTTATAACCTACTTGAGGGTGTGATGAAGCTAAAGGTTTCCTAGGCAGGAGGGGTAAGAGCTTCATATCAATCTGTAGATGGCCTAGGCTACTGAACTTCTCAGAGGGCACCGCCTCAATCCCTAGAGTTTGCTTAATAAACTGCCTCCAACTCCACATCAAGGTATCTCTGCCTCCCTTAAGGATCAGTGACTCAATAAGCTCATCTCATCTATTAACCATTCTCAAAGCCTTTTCTCCATAGGCTGAGCAATTTTGTAGTCTTCTTGGTTCTCTGAGATGTAGAAAGCTTGAGAAGAGGCGCCCGGAGCACTCTGGGACAGATATAAGGGCCCAGGGCAGACTTGCAGACAGGTGTCCTGAACTGAAAGGAGATACCAGACTGAAAGGAAAGGTTTTGTTCATCATAGCACTCTCCCTGAACAAAGTCTTTTTTCCTGGGAACTAGATCTACCAGTACCCATCTCGTCATGTTCTCAATGTTTGTCGTATCTTTTGAAGACAAAGCTTTTCTTTGAGGAAGACCTCTTTATCTCTGGCATCAGAATTTCTGTTATATTGGCTCAGCCTTAATTACTAAGTGTGTTTATTTGTTACTTGAAGTTATTGTTAATTTTTACTTCTAGGTGGAAAAACTATGTTGTGGCTAGTTATATAATTCTTAGAGTAAAGCTCTAGATATAATAACTACCTTGCTTTTTTCTGTTTGTGTAACTTCAGTAATCTACTCTTTTGGCCAAGACAGTGGGGTCCTGCTAGGGAAAAAGACAACTGAGCAGCTGGAGGATGAAGAAAGGCACTCCTAGTTACACAGGTGAACTTGGACCGACTTGGTGCTTCAGTTGACTTCTTTCAGGCCATTGATGAGGGCCCCAAGCAGAATCCTGCTCTATGCAGAACTGCCTTTGGTGCTGCTAAATAGGATCTTTTACAATTTCTTACAATACCTACTTTACGTAAACAAACGAAATTGCACAATTATTAGAACAACACGCCTCACCGCCACCCTGATCAGGCATTCCCTTAGGCATTGAAGATTTATAAATCAAAGCTCTAGAGACTGCTCATCTGACCTCACAGAGAAAGCAAGCTCTCTCAATGTGGCTAGTTTTAAGAATTTCTTCGACACCGAGTTGCACAGTTGGGATGTTCATTATAAAGTTCTTTGATAAACTTCTCTTGGTGGTCATTTTGTAGGCTTTAAAGCTGAGATGTTAGTGAGCACCTGCTCTGGGCAAGGCACTGTGCTTAGCCCTGCAGAATGATACAGAGAAGCCACAGAAAGGGTCCCCGTAATCAACACATTTACAGTTTTGTCTGGAAAGCCAGGGCACAAAACAGACCAAATTTAACTGAATGTTTTGAAGGGACACGAGACTGCAATCCCGGAGCTGTTATAAGGAAGCTTGTGATTACTGACTAGGTTTACTTATTATAATTAACTTTTTCTATGAAAAATAAATATGTCCATTGTAGTTTTACATAACCTTAGTATTCATCACCACCCAAAGACAGAGATAGATTTTAAATTTCTGATGATGAATACCCTATGATTTATTTTGCAGCTAAAACATAGAAACAACGATGCTGTTATTTTATTTACCAAAACTAACAGTTGATGAAACTAGATTGGATATTTTTATGGCCCAGAAAAAGTCTTGAGCTGCTGAGCCACTGCACTGAGAGGACATTATTACATGTTTTAAGAAGTCAAAGAAGCAACATGTGGTGACAAAAAAGAAAAAGTTTCTGGAGTCAGATGAGACTGACTAGGCTCACGTGGAAGACCCGACGTCTAAGTCTTGACCTTGGATAATTTACTTAGTCTTTCTAAGGTTCTGTTTATTTACTGGTAAAGCAGAGACAGTAATCTCTCTCTCACGTCAATTTCTGAATCCATGTATATGACACCTAACTTAATATGTGAAACTAGTGGGCACCCCATAGTGATAGATTTTATACTGATATAACCACATGAATCTGAATTGCCTCTTGTCAGGTCATGTTGAATTTTTACCTGGAATGACCAGGGATTGTGACATATATTGTGGGCTCAGCGTAAATTATGCTGGGCTATATTTTGACTAAAGGTTATACTCTTTTAAGTGCCAGACATATAACAATAATAATTTAAGAAGATGTGACTGGTCTCAATAAATTTTTAAAAATCTAGAATTTGTTTTTACTATGGATAATTGACAATTGGCAGAAACATTTTCTATAATTTTTTTTTACAAATGAGATTCATGATGTCTTTGAAGAGGAAAATTATGATATAGCTGATATTGCTGATAACACTGAATAAAAACTATGGTTTCGTCACAGAAAAACTTATCTATATTATTAAAGGGAGGTAACAAAAGCACTTATAGAATAAGCAGTAGTTTAAACTCCTTGTTGTCAGGGTCAAAAGCTTTTATTTTATACAATATAGACGACTTTATAAAAGGAAATTTTGGGGATACTGTCATTGACTGAATTGTGTGTCTCCCTCAATAAATTCCTGTGTCAAATTTCTTAACTCCAGCGCCTCAGAATGTAACTGCATTTGGGTATAGGGTCTTTTATAGAAACAATTAAGGTAAAGTGAGGTCATTAGAATAGATCCTAATCCCATATGCCTGGTGTCCTTATGAGGAGAGGAAATGAGGACATAGGACAGAGAGAAGATGATATAGACACACAGGGAGAAGACAGCCGTCTACAAGCCCAGGAGAGAGGCCTCAGAAGAAACCAATGCTGCCAACGCCTTGCTATCTCAGACTTCTGGCCTCCAGAGCAGTGAAAAAATAATTTTCTGGTGTCTAGGCCATGCAGTGTGGTACTTTGGTAGGGTGGCACTAGTGAACAGGTATAGATACCAAGGTAGTCCTAAAGAACTGGGAGCTTATACTCGGGGCCAGGATCATGCCACTGAGCTGTGGCCAGTATTTTTCTAAAAGAAAAAAAAATGAAAAGGAGCTTGGGAATTTGGGATTCTCTGAACTGGTGACTTGTGCTGCTGAGCCACACCTTAGAATGTGATATTAAATACAGAAGTCTGAGAAGAGGGTTCAAACTGCTTTTTTTTTTAACTGAAGTCATTTTAAATGTGTGAAAAGTCAGCTTGACTATCTAGGGGAATGAGAATTACCACAAAAGTAAAGATTGAAACTTCTACCATTTAAAATTTGGCTCGTAAACAAGAGTAGAGGAATGTGATTAAGTTCTTAAAGTGACTAACTAGGAAGATCTGAATTCTAACACCCGTAACACTTATGAGTGGTATGGTTTGGGTCAAGTTACCTAATCTCTCTAAACCTCAGCTTTCTCATGTGTAAGAAGGGGTAAGTTTGTTAAAAGGATGAAGTGAGTTAATAGTGAGTTATTGTGTAAATGTGCAATCAGTATAAGCTGTTATTATTATTTGTGCTTATATTCAAACACATATTTATTTAAACAGCTGATGAGGAAGACGTGTACGCGTTTGCAGGCACACTCTGTGGACAAACTCACACTGACCTGCAGCGGTTTACAAAAGGGTACCAAATCCCATGGATGTGATGTGATACTCTATTATTCTAATTACTGCTGTGATGGCTGATGTGGAGACCCCTGGTGGTTCTATCCTCCCAAGTATAATAGTGATGAATTATCTTCCAGTGAAATATCCTCATTGGGTGAAAGTCTGTTCATGAGGGTGTAGGAATACTTCTTTGTGATGGGGTGGGCTGTGGTTAATCACAGTCTTCTTTATTGATTCTTTTGAACAATAGGTGGTTTTCTCTTCTAGCTACCTATGTATGTATGTTAGAGGAAGTAGGATATGGTTAGTGACTTATTTTTAGATCTCATATAACTCTTAGCTTTGCCTCTGTTATTATAATTCCAGACACTATAACTTCCTTAGTTACCATTGCCTCACTAGCTCTTTTTACATTTTGTGGTAAACCAGTTGATCATTGAGGCTGCGGAAAATAAGGCCTGCAAAGCTAAAGGCTGAGAAATTTATTTCTTTCACAAACCTTAAAGAGGAGCAGTGACTCAGACCTGGGTGAGCATGTTACCCAGGGCCTCTTAAAATAGGAATGTTCTTTCCCCTGAAGCTGCAAGGATTAGTGCTGTGGGCCTGGGAGTTCCTGAAATGAATGCCTCCTGGACTTCCCCAGGGCACAGCGTGGGCCCCTGCACCTTCCTGGAGGAGGGTGGGGCCCCTCAGTCCCCATGGACACCCTTCCTGCCACCTGCCAGTGTTGAACTCCCCAGAAAGGAGAGGAGGACAGATACTGGGGGAAGTGAAGAAGAGAAAGCAGGGTTCCCAGGCAACAAAGCAGTGCAGAGAAGCCTACAGCAACCCCATGTAGCCCCAGGAGAGTTGATTTAAGTTGGGGAACATTTCCTTTCTATAGCTCCAGGTGTGGTGCACAGTCACCCTTCACAAGCCCATCAAACTCTTTCTGAGACAGATCCTGCCTGGAATATTATTCTATTACATTCTCCAGAATATTATCTTAAGTTAACAGCCTAAAATTATAAATAATTTTCCTTCTTGCTGTCTTCTAGAGTGGAAGATGTGATAGAACTCCTTTAGTAGAAATGTTCATGGAAATTCTGATGCTAGTTGCAAACCAGGATGATAAAGGAGAAGAGTGCTGACCAGTAGTCCATTCAAGTTTGGAGGCAAATCACCTCAACATACACAGTTCATGGGGAGAAGAAACCTGGAAAGCAGTCGAAGGGGAGCTGGGATGATAGCGGACAGCCACTGAGCAGCCAGGCTGCAATGAGAGAAGGCAATATGAAAGGCCAGACCTATTTTAGGACACAAACCCTGAGTCATGGGGTAACAGAGACCAGGGGTGACAGCTGGTCTCTAGGCTCCACAGTGAGAAAGCATATGGAATATCACTTTGATTTTGCAAAGCTGACTTTAGGACATAGAACCTTGGGGAATTTGGAGAAGGGCAAGGAGAGAGTATGGAGTTGAGGACGACTCAGGGAATCTGATCAGAGGAAGGTTAAAGGAGCTAAATGTGGGTAGTAAAATAGGGGAAGGTAACTCCTGACACCATAGAAGTCAAGAATTATTTATAATAAAAGTGGTACAATGAAAAGATAACAGATAGGAATGGAAAGAATGAATAGCATGTGGAAATACTTTGGGCACACAGCACCACCATTTCCCAAGGAAATCCTGTGTGTGTGTTTGTGTGTGAGTGTATGTGTGTGTACCACATTACTTGAGATATCTCAAAGTAGATTTAAAAAAAATATTGTATTGATTATGCTATTACAGTTGTCCCAATTTTCCCCCCTTTGATCCCCTCTAATTGGTACCTCCATTCCCTCGCACAATGCCCCCCATTTTAGTTCATGTCCATGGGTTGTACATATAAGTTCTTTGGCTTCTCCATTTCCCATACTTTTCTTAACATCCTCCTGTCTATTTTGTGCCTACTGATTTATGCTTCTTAATATCTGTATGTTTTTCTCCATTCCCCCCTTCCCCCTCCCAACTGATAACCCTCTAAATGATCTTATCTATGATTCTGTTCCTATTCTGATTGCTTAGTTTTTTAGATTCAGTTGTTGATAGTTGTGAATTTGTTGCCATTTTAATGTTCATAGTTTTGATCTTTTTCTTAGATAAGTCCCTTTAACATTTCATGTAATAATGGCTTAGTGATGATGAACTCCTTTAGCTTTACCTTGTCTGGGAAGCACTTTATCTGCCCTTCCATTCTAAATGATAGCTTTGCTGGGTAATCTAGTGTGTAGGTCCTTGCTTTTCATCATTTTGAATAATTCTTGCCAGTCCCTTCTAGCCTGCAAAGTTTCTTTTGAGAAATCATCTGACAGTCTGATGGGAATTCCTTTGTAGGTAATTTCTCTTGCCACTTCTCTCTTGCCACTTTTAAGATTCTCCCTCTATCTTTATCTTTAATCTTTAGCATTTTAATTATGATGTGTCTTGGTGTGGTCCTCTTTGGGTCCAACTTGCTTGGGACTTTCTGAGTTTCTTGGACTTGTATGTCTATTTCCTTCACCAAATTAGGGAAGTTTTCTTTCATTATTTTTTCAAATAAGTTTTCAATTTCCTGCTCTTCCTCTTCTCCTCTGGCATCCCTATAATTCAGATGTTGGTATGTTTGGAGATGTCCCAGAGGCTCCTTATACTATCCTCATTTTTTTGAATTATTTTTTTCTTGTTGCTGTTCTGATTGAATGCTTATTTCTTCCTTATGTTCCAAATCATCGATTTGAATCTTGGTTTCATCCCCTTCACTGTTGGTTCCCTGTAGACTTTTCTTTGTTTCACTTAAGGTAACCTTCATTTCTGTCTTTTTTATGCTGTTGCCACTCAATGAGTTCTTTGAGCATCCTTATCACCAGTGTTTTGAACTCTGCATCTGATAGGATGGTTATCTCCGTTTCATTTAGTTATTTTTTTGAGGTTTTGTTTTGTTCTTTTATTTAGGCCATATTTCTTTGTTTCCTCAATTTGGCAGCCTCCCTGTGTTTGTTTCTGTATATTAGGTAGAGCTGCTTTGACTCCCTGTCTTAGTAGCATGGCCTATTCTAAAAAAGGCACCTGTAAACTGTGTGGGGTGGAGTCTTTGGTAATTGCCAGGATGGGACAACTTGCTTCATTGCATTGTGGCTCTCTGTGTGGGGTGAAGGCTTGGAGAGGGGAGAGTGCCACTGCCTGGCTTCTGGAGCTTTGCCTGACACTCTCCCTGTTTCTAGTCACTTCACTTTCTCCCTGTATGTGACTGGTACCCTTCTAGCTATTGACCTGGTGCTGAATTCCAGAGAGAGTGGGTTTATGTAAGTTCTAAGTCCGTGCAGACTCTTTAAGAGAAGTCTCCTGAAAATCCAGTAGTTTCTTCTGCCACCCTATCCCCCACTGATTTTTATAGCCAGAAGTTATGGGGATTTATCTTCCTGGTGCTGGAACCCTGGGCTGTGTAGTTTGGCCTGGGACTGGGATCCCTCCCTCCCAAGGTGTCCCTCCCTCCCAAGGTGTCCCTCCTGATTTTTATCCACCACACATGAATGTGGGACTACTCATTCCACTGCCTCTTTGTACCATACCATGTCTCTGCCCATCTTTGTGTCTCTGCCCCTCCTACCCATCTGGGTGAATGTGGCTTCTTTAAATCCCTGGTTGTCGGACTTCCATACAGCTCAATTTTCTGATGGTTCTGGGTGATATTTGTTTTGGGGTCTAGTTGTAATTTTTTTCTATAGTTGTGTGAGGACGCAAAGCATGTTTACCTATGCCTCCATCTTGACCAGAAGTCTCCTTTCTACTATGAAACTTCTATGCATCTGGAATTAAGGAAGGTGAAAGTAGATTTTCAGTACAATGGAACTGTAAATTTCTCTGTATCAGAGACCATTGCAGTATAAGGTGATCTAATTTGTAGAGCCCCAAGAACAGAGTCCCATACAAATATTTCATAATTTTATTGCTTGATCCAAGTGAATTAAACCAGTAGTCACTGGACCTCTAAACTTGGTAACAAATGTTTTCATGCAGTATCTAGAATCCAGAGACTTTGCAAATTAGCCTCAAAAAGCTTCTCTAAAATGTAGGCTTCTTTCAAAAGATGTTTTGATTCTTATAGTCCATTCTGTGATGAGAAAAGGAATTCTTCCAAGGCTGAGAAAACAAAGGGCTTACATCACATGTGGAAGAAGGATGGTCTTTCCATGGTGGTCCAGAGAGTGAAGTAGAAGGCAGGGACTACACCTTGGTGAAGACCTACCAATAACTGTGCTTTGTGAATCCTAAAAGATGCTGTGACATGTACGGTTCCAGTTCCAGGATTGAGGATCTGCTTAAGTGTTTGAAAATCATGGAAGATGCTACACTATCCGTACAAGCAGGGATTTTGACTCAGACTGAAACAAGTCTTCCTTTTGTTAAGTTCAGTTTCAAAAACAAGAGTTTGCTGCTAGGTTTGGAGGACAGCTGGGAAAAGCCTCTGGGCTTGGGTCCACACAAGCCTTCTCAGACAGCAGGAGCCTATGAGGGGCCGGACCTTTTTGCTGTCTATTTTTATTTATAAATAAGTCCTACCTCCCAGGTGCTGGAAAGCTAATCCAGGCTGACAGATTTCCTGACTTGACTGCCTTGGCTTTCAGTGGCCTGTGTCACTGCTATTAATAGTAAACTCTATATTCTTAAAGAGCTTTTCTGTCTGCTCTGCCAGTCCTGGGGCAGACCTTGGTAAGAAAGATCAAGTTGGGGTTAGGCCGGAGGAAGACAGAAGCAATTAAGCAGAGGGGACAGGGAGGCAGCAAAAGAAGAAAAGCCAGGAATTTCTTGGGGGAAATTAACCTTAAGCTAACTCTGAAACTTTCTTTGATACATTCTTTTAGCAATTGGTGTTAAGATCTGCATAATACAAGAATTAAGGAGCTCAGCAGGACCTGTGGGTAGATGGAAAGTGATTCTGATTACCAGATTTGTTGGCCTCTATGAGAAAGGGACTCAGATGATCTTGAGTGAGCTTTTTTTTTTTTGGCTTTCTTTTTGTTAAGCAAATATAAACATAATCCTTTTAAAACAGAGCAATGTATACCTTTTTGCTGGTGTCTTCCTTTGGTTTTCAAAGAGCATTGCATATTTTGGGAGAAATTCCACTTAATTTGGTGCTTTTGTGTCTTGCTTATTTTTCCTACTCTCACCTAAGGTCTCAAGCAAAGTCTGCACAATGCCCCTGAACACTTTAGAAGCGAACCTTTATTAATGGAACTCTGGGGAAATAGAATTTATGCTTAACTCCTAGTTAAACATAAAACCCCTTTTGCTTTAATCCTTGGTGTTGAAATCCATTAAAAAATGTTTACATTTGCTTTTATGTCTGTACACAGCATATGGATATGATCTAATCTCACTCCGATGATTCAGCATCTTGCAGCCCCTTGGTTCTAATAATATTTTATGGTAGGGATAGAGAGCACAAAAGATTGGCACAGGTCTACACCTTGGCTGAAAAGGCTCCTTTAGCTAATTGTGTTTGAGTTGGGGGCAGACTGGCATTCCTGGTTCAGTTCCAAATACCTAGACTCCAGCCCCAAATACTGTCACTCCTTTAGCAGGTTCAGAATGAATCCCTTCCTTTATGTTATCTTCTCCCAGGAGAATTGTGAAGTTCTGATAATGAAGACTGGGGAGAATGGCTGTGTCTATAAACAAGATAAAACCCCTGGGGCCTGGCTGGGTGTGGCCTCACTCTCAGGCCTGAGGCCACCTGCTCCTGAGTTTCTGCCTTGACAAGCCTGGGACCTGGATGGGCTTCAAGGGAAACACATGGGGACTCCTAGCTCTTTCCCAACACCAGGAGCTGAGGAAGAGTACATGTATTCCCTTACGTGGGATAGAGGAGTCATGCTGTGGTCTGTCTTGGTGTTCTTTTTGATTTCAAGGAAAAGTGCCAGGTTGGAAGGCATACACAGCCCATCAAAAGACAATTGAAAAGAAAATCCCCTCTCTTCCCCGCTTTTCGTCCTTTTGGAGTAACGGCAATGTGGATCCCATGGGAAGGACAAGAAAATAGTAGGTCAGGAGTTCTATTTGCCTTGGTTTCTCTTGATTATTGTGATAAGCAAGAAAGAACCCGCTGCATCCAAACTTGTGCACACCCTCTCTCAGCTATAGGACTTACCACACGGATGAAGTAAATGGCCAAGGAAATTAGAGCTGGGTCAAGGACAAGAGGATTTAGCCAAGGGAGCCCCGCGGTTCCTTGCTTGTCATGAATGATGTATAGAATGAGGTAATGCAACCAAAATTAAGTGAGAGCTGCACAGTCACTTTCCACACAGCTGGGAGTGAAGCTTTTTGATGACAACATGATTTTTAAAAAAGGCCTGGAGCATCAGAAGGCCTGAAGTCTAGAGTCATATTACTCTGTGACCTTCTGTCACAGGTACAGCTGGCCTTCAAGGAAACAGAGCTGTCTCCCAGGGGGGATGCCACAGATATTTGACACTGGGAGGTTTGGAAAAGCCTTTCTTCCAAAGTCCATCCCTCTCCATTTGTGGTTTTAGTTTCCAGTGTAGGGAATCAGCAAGCTTACTATTGGAAACTTGGGGGATGGGAAGTTGTGGTTAAGAGAAGACAAGACTTAAAATCTTAAGAGAGGCAGGGTGTCCAGAGGGAACTAATTGGCTAAAGTAGAGTTTATAAAGAGTAGCCTCCATGATTTGCTTAGAATCAGGACTTTAACCTGCCTTGAGGTTTCCTTCACTTGAGCCTATATTTTTGATTTATTCTTGGTCCCCTTTCTTGGCTCATGGACTTTCCTTCAGAAAAGGGGGTCAGAAAGACATGGGTTAGCCCTGTCCTGGCTGGGTAGCCGTGGGCGTCATCTGCAAACTGAGAGGGAATATCTGTCACAAGAGAGTTTTGAGGATTGATCTAATGTCAGTGTCTAACAAATATCAACTCTCTCCTTCCCCTTTTTTCCCTCTCTCTCTTTTTTTCCTGTTGATTTACCTCATTAATTTGCTAGTAGGTGTTTACTTTGCAGCTGATAAAGCTGCTTCTTCTGAAGTGGACTGTAGGCCTATTCTTTTTGAAACCTGTGTTAGGCAAATAGTTTCCTTTGGAGAGAAATACTTTGAGAGAGAGAGAGAGCAAGCAAGAGCGAGCAAACACCGTTTAGAGAATCATCATTTTGGGTTCGTATGATGGTTGATAAAAGGGTGAGAAAGGATAATGGACCAAGGTTCTTATAACCTACTTGCTTTCTGTAGTGCCTCTAGAGCATTGGCAAGATACTGCTTGAAAGACGAGAAAAAATATCTTCTATAGACCTGTGCTGGTTGACCTTCAATTTTATTCTGCCTGCATTGTTTGGGAAACCCCCGAGCTGAAAAATTTTTATAAAGAGTACTGATAACTGGGGTTCCAGGCAGAAGCAAACACAAAACTCTTATGGTAGGATGAACCTTTAACCTGAGTCTCCCAGGATTCCCACAAATAAATACCTGCTAAACATGAGCTCATCATACATAGTTGCAAAATACACAAGAAAACAATGTACCGTGAAAGTGTATTAGTAGACATTACAGAAGCATGTTAGAATTAGTTTCCAAAAATTTAAGATAGGGGAGTCATTGAGTAGAAGCTATGACAATGATGTCTTAAATAATTAAAGACATATAATAGAGAATTTAAAATATGAGAACACAGTAAGCCATTACAAAAATAATTTTTTAATAAAGGAAAGGAATACTTTAAAAGAACTTACTAGATCTCTATAAGGGAATATAATTGAAAGGAATTAAAGTGATAATTAGTAAATTGGAAAGTACATCTAATAAAATTATTCAGAAACTAGCATTGAGAGATAAAGTGATGAGAAATGTATGACAGGTGAAAATACATGTAGAATAGAATTAAAAGGTTTATATATGTTAATCACAATTTCTGAAGGGAAGAATAAAAGGAGCAGGGGAAAGGCAGTACTTGAAGAGATTAAGAACTTAACAGAATTAATGATAGACTTAAGTCCTCACATACAGGAAAACAGCAGATTCTAAGCAGAGTAAAAAAAAGAAATACAGGAGACATACTGAAATGAAATCTCAGAACTCAAAAGACAAAGAGGAAATTTTACAAATAATAAAGAAACAGCTTATTACTTAAAAGAACTGATAATAGAGTTTTTAACGGCAAAAAGAAGAAAATTTTCAAAGTGCCAAGTTAGAATTTTATGGTAATCTCATTCTTGAATGATAATTTGGCTGAACATAGAATTTTTCACTGACATAGCAAACCCAGAAATTAGGAGTGAGATGAAAGAAGAAATGAAAAACATATAAATTAGTAAGCATGGGTAAATCTAAATTAGTATCACTCTATATAATAACAATTCAAACAGTGGTATGATTTAGAGATAAGAAGATAAGGCAAATTAAAACCTGCACAAGGAGATCAAAGATGGAGGCATAGGTAGACACACTGTGCCTCCTCGTACAACCAAAAGAAGGACAACAACAAATTTTAAAACAAAAAACAACCAGAACTGACAGAAAATCGAACTGTATGGAAGTCCGACAACCAAGGAACTAAAGGAGAAACTTTCATCCACACAGGTAGGAGGGGCGAGACGGGCCGGAGAGGACG
>VMDR010019224.1:0-18670 GCA_007922815.1 Macrotus californicus
AAAAAAAAAAAAAAAGAAAATGCTCTGGAGCTGGAGGATGGGGATGACTGTCCATCACTAGAAATGTACTAAAAGCCACTGAATTATACGTCGTGAATTTTTATTTCAATTAAAAACAAAGACCGAGGCAGCTTCATATATATGAAAGCTCTCCAAGACATACCATTGAGTGAAAAAAGATACAGAACTGTGTATAATATGCTCCCCCTTTAAAAAGAGGGCTTAAAGGGAGACTATGAAAGCATTTTCATCTAACATATGTTTGCAAAAATATACAAGAACTGTTACCAGTGCACTGTCTCTGGGAAGGAACTTGAGGCCAAGGGGCAGGTAGGTGTGAAGAGAATTGTTTTTCAAAATAAGCCATCCTCTACAGTTTACATGCTGTACCATGTATATATTGCCTTTCCCCACAAAAACAAATTAACCTTTTAAAAAGAGTAAATATTTAAATAAAGTAGTTACAGAATGAGAGTATGCTCCCGGGAAGACTGCTGATCCGTGCTGGTGGGGAAACACGGGGAATGGGAGTCGACGTGTTTATCTAACTATGAGAGACGCTGGAATACTTTTTTAAGAATGTAATTACGCATTTCCCAAATAGAAGATTGTATAAGCAGCATGCTGCTTACAAAACAGAAACTGAAAGGCTGGGGACGTGAGGACAGGCTGGGCCAACGACAAACGCTGACTGGTGAGCAGCCCTCAGGACCCTGACCCCCCTCACTGCACCACACACGCCCGCCTGGGCCTTCCCACACCGACAGGTAAAGGAGCTCTCCAGATGGAAAGAAGCCTTAAGAAGACTTTGTAACGATTCAAGGGAGATTGTATAAGACACACATGACTACAGTCCAAAGGCCCATTTCAACTCTTTCTCTTGACTCTGAAGGTCTTCCAACTGTACCGGTTTAACTCCTGGCTCACTGGTCTCCATGTACATTTAGAAGTGTCAGACAAAAAGAAGTTTCCTCTTTACCCATGACTACCTTCAACTTGCAATACAACCCAAAGGGCTTGTTTTACCCACACTCCCTCGGACAGTGTCGGTTCACTGTTTCTGTCAGACCACCACCAGATTTTCTTCCCTAGTCTTCAAATTCATTACAGGAGCTGCTAGTGACTCTGGCTACAAGGGCAGAACCTTCTGAAGCAGCCGGGACTGAGCGCCAGTCCTTCCTGCCCTGTCTTCTTTATTTCTAGAGCAGAGAAAGTAACAAACCTGGGAAGCTCCATGTAGCTGCAGTGTTTGCAGTCTGTGACTAAATTTAAGGAAGTGGTCTGTGCAACCTCAGACAGGAATGTGAATTTAGACTGAAGTTACTTCACCACCAGTGCCAGCCTCCTCTGCTCGGGAACCCACATTCAGAGCGGCACAGCATGTGTGTCGGGCAGGGAGAACAACTTGAAAATGTATATATAAATGTGTCATCATTGCGGGAGGTGAGGCTGGCACTGTTCAGGCCAAAGAAATTTTCTTCTGGTACCACCACCATCTTAATTCTCAAAGGAGTAGTGGCTAAAAAAACTTATTTAAAAAATATTGTATTGATTTATTTTTAGAGAGAGGGGGAAGGGAGAGAAACATCGATGTGTGAGATACATATTGCCTCTTGCACACCCCCAACTGGGGACCGGGCCTGCAACCCAGGCATGTGCCCTGACTGGGAATCGAACTGGTGACCCTTTGGTTCTCAGCCGCCACTCAGTCCACTGAGCCACACCAGCCTGGGCTGGCTACAAAAACTTTTAGGGAAAGAAACAATGAAACAAGGGACTTAAGTTTTCTAAGATTACTAACAGATCAAGAAACTGCTCTCTATACCAGGATGTTTGTAATGATCTAATCTGGTATCGAGGAATTGAAATCAGCATATGGTCTACAACAAGTTCACCAACACTGAGTCATACAGGAAGGAAAACCATCTACTTACTTGCCACTACTACTTCCTCAACCCCTCACTCTTCCTAGATGTGTCAATTTAGACCTTGAACTCTGAGATCAGTCACAGCAAAGATTCTGGTGTGATGTCAGACTAACGACAATTAACAGGGGGGTAATGCTCTTTTCTCTGCACTGAAGAATAAAACTGATCCATTGAAAAGTTAATCTGACTCAATATTTCATTCCTAAAATATAATTAAAATATATATAAATTTTAAGAATATTTTACAAGCCTGTACCACTTCATACTGCAAAAACAGTTCTATTTTGCAAGCCATATCTACAGACAGATTTCACCAGACAGATGTGTAAGAGATAAAAAGAGAGTGAGATTTTTCTCCCTTCTCCCAAACTAGCCTCCTCTTCTCCCCACCCCCAGTCGGCTGGGAAGCAGGCCCAGATTCTTTCCAAGCTCAGTTTGGAAGTAAAGCCCCGCCTTGATAAACACTCAGCCCAGGAAATGCTTTGGATCGTGGACCACTTAGAATACTTAGTTTGTCCTTTCCCAAGAGGTCTTTTTCAAACTCAGTTTGATAGGCAGTTTGGCAGTTTTACATTTTCCCTAAAACCTCCTAGAACATTTCTGAGAGATAAAATCATAGCAGGCTGCAAACTACACAAGTGGTGCAGGGAAACGCCACACCCAAGGCCAACTCCCTCAGACTTCAGGGGAAAACTATTGTTCAAATGAGCGCCCCACAGTACTTGCTCCCGTGGGAATCAGGGAGTGGGGAGGGTGCAGTCTCCACTGCCAGCACCCTGTGCATGATTCCTTCATGGTGTCAACCCCGCCCTGTGTACGTTTCCTTCATGGTGTCACCTGCGGCCTGTGCACGTTTCCTTCTCAGTGTCAACCCTGCCCTGTGTACGTTTCCTTCATGGTGTCACCTGCGGCCTGTGCACGTTTCCTTCTCAGTGTCAACCCCGCCCTGTGTACGTTTCCTTCATGGTGTCACCTGCGGCCTGTGCACGTTTCCTTCTCAGTGTCACCTGTGGCCTGTGCACGTTTCCTTCTCAGTGTCACCTGTGGCCTGTGTACGTTTCCTTCATGGTGTCACCTGCGGCCTGTGCACGTTTCCTTCTCAGTGTCAACCCCGCCCTGTGTACGTTTCCTTCATGGTGTCACCTGCGGCCTGTGCACGTTTCCTTCTCAGTGTCACCCACTGTCGTAGCTGTTTGCTGCTGTTAGGACACAATGGCAACTGCTGGGCCTGGTTTTTGCATTTTTGAAGTGTTAATGTCCTTGTTCCAACACTAATAAGCAGAGAGACATCGATCATACTTGTTTTACATAATTATAATTTCACATCGTTTCTCTGTGTCTTTGAACAACCAGTGGTGCTGCACTTGGGTTCTGCTCGAAACGTCCCCAGGCCCCAGCAATGATCTGTACTAGGCAAATTCTCCCCGGAATTTGATTCATGAGTTCAAAGGCTGTACAAGGAACACCACAAAATGCTCCATCTCAAAAGTGACAACCAGCTTCACGACACTGAATAGAATGTCAAGTTACTCCACAGAGAAAGGGTAGTGTCGAGGCCTCCAGACCAAACCAAGTAGGAAAACAACAAAGAATTTTTAAACTTGTGGAAGTTATCAAGATTTTATTTAATTTTTTGAGTGGAATCGTAATTACCGAGTAACATTCCAGTAGTAATAAATAATAATAAGGCACAGTTTATTCTGATTTTTAGAAAATAACCAATAGGGGTGTAGGTCAAGTGGGGAATAGCAACAAAAGTAAATAGGCTGGTAAGAAGTGGTGGACGTTTGGGGAGAACAAATACTCTTTCCTTTTTATGTTTTTACTCATCCGTGTCCTGTGCCAGTGCCATTTCCCCTCCTCCATAACAGTCTTTCAAAAAAAATTATTTATTTATTTATTTTTAGAGAGAGAGGGAGGGAGGGAGAAAGAGAGGGAAAGAAACATCCATGTGTGGTTGCCTCTTGCATGACCCTCACTGGGGACTTGGCCAGGCTTGTGCCCTGACTGGGAATTGAACCGGTGACCCTTTGTTTCTCAGTCCGCACTCAACCCACTGAGCCACACCAGCCAGGGCTCATAAACAGTCTTTGAAGTGACTGCTTTCTGGGATGGCTGATTAGACATAAGAGCTTCTAACTGAATGACGTTTAATGAAGACTTTAATTTGGAGACAAAAAAGAAGATTCGGAAACAGTATTTACACCAACTTTAAACAAGAAGCAAAGGAACCTCACAAAGCAGTAAACTTGAATCCACTTACAAGGTACTCTGAAGCCTCAGGCAAGCTAGCCCTGCCAGAGGCTGGCCAACAGCTGGGTTGCTGAGTTACTTCCTTTGCTCCTTGTAACAACCTTGTGACACAGGTACCAGCTGAGGCTTAAAGATGCAACATGTGATTTGCCCAAGGCTACTGGTATGTGGTGGAACTGGGTCCACTGACTGCACTGTCCCCAGAATGGGGACAAGAATAGTCCCTACTTCATAAGTTGATTGACAAAAGGAAATACGATAACTCATAAAAAGTGCTTTGCACTAGGGGGGATCCCCAAAACTAGAATTTATTTATTAAAAATTGTGTGTTTATTCTTACACACTTGAACTTCAGCCACCTTCACAGTGCTCTCCCTTTGATGCACTGCACCCACAGAGGCGTTTTTTCCACTGCTCAGAACGGTTTTTGAACTGGTCAGTTTGGATGCCTTTTAGTGCTTCTGCCGTTTTGTGTTTCACCTCTTCCACATCGGCAAAACATTTCTCTTTGAGGACTCTCTTCATCTGGAAAGTGAGATGGGGTGAATAGGGAGGGTGGGGCATGGGGATCATGTGTTTTGGTCAAAAACTGCTGAACACTCAGTGCGGTGTGGGCAGGTGAGCTATAAATCACCCACGACGAAATGGGCAAATACTTTGAAAGGATCTTAAAAAAAGTCACTGAGGCCAAACACAGCCTCTTACAGCAACACCAGCTGGTGCACTGATACAGATGGGTTCCTGGAACACCCACCCAGTGGGGGAAGCCTGTGCTGCAAGGGGCCGCCCTCCAGAAGATAATTCCCAGTTTTTGTGGACCTCTCCTCATACAAGTAGTAAAAGCTTCAGTAACTGACAAGTACCTTTGTTATTATGACTGCCTGAAGTTGCCAGCCCCGGGCAGCAGAGCTGGAGCTGAAACCCAGGGCAGCTGTGCTTTTCTAAAGCGTATACTCTAACCCCAGCGCTTGCCCACAGTGTGGGGTTTGCATACCTGACCTGGTTTCCATTTAAAAAGGCCAAAGGACAGAAGGGACACTCCAAAGAATTATGTCCCAACACTGAAGCTTTAAAACTAGCACTTGGCAGATTCTCATTCTAAAATATTTCTGGAAAGACGCCAAACACTGGGTGTGAAGGTTGCACGGCCTTCACAAGTGCTCCAGGGCAGAGCCAAGGGAAGAGAAAGGGCACAGGACCTTCCACAGGACCTGTCTCCCTGCCCCGAGCAATTCCCTCCTGTGTGCTTTATGGCTGACCTACTTTGCCCACAAAAAGATTTCAAACAGTCCCTGATTGTAAATGCGCCCAGTGTCAAAACTAAAAAAAAAAAAAAAAAAAATCACTACACAAACAGCAACGTACCCACAAGACTGGAGGAGCCACAGCTGGGCTCCAACTAGAACTTCTAAGAAGGTCTGAAGTAAGCGCGCCCCAATCAACCAGCAAGATACTGAAGTTAGTATTTCCCCTGAATGCCGGGTGCTTTTTATCAATCAGGTCGTCCCACCTCATTCAGCGCTCAAAACACTTACCTTGCTTTAGAGACACTTATCTCCTCTAGTTGGAATGGCTTTTCAAGGGTCAAGTAGGGAGTCTGGTGTTAACTTTGTAACAATGCAGAGACAGGGTAAACCATAAATATTTAAATATTTCGTTCCTCTGGTCTTTACCCCTTTCATGATGTATGCTACTCTCCAGACAACCCACCACTTAGTAGTTATTCAATAAATGTTTGTTAAAAGAAACTTTGTAGACCATTTAGTCTAAACTTGGCCCCAATAAAGGATTCCTTGTAAAGCACCCTAGAAAGACTACCATTCATCATTTGCATAAACACAGTAACACAACACTTACCACTGTGTGAAGGGGCCTAATTTATTCCGTTATTAGAGGGTTTCCACTGTTACGAGCTCCTTTCCAAGCAGCAGCAGCAGCAGCAGCAGCAGCAGACACCACAACTAACTTCTCTAAGCACTCAGCCTGCACACCCTTCCCAGCACCTGCCACGGCTAGAAAGTGGCAAAGCCAGGACTGGAACCCAGGCCCCCTGCCACCCAGGCTCTTAGCCACTGCCCTGCTCCATCCACTGGCTCCTATGCTGCTGCCCTCCGAGTACAGAAGAACCCTTCTCCACGGTAGGCCTCAAAGATGAGGCTTTACCATCTCCCTTCCTAATCAAGAGTCTGACGTCGCTACGCACACAGAGCCCCTGGCCTCCCACGGAAGCCTGTGTCCTGTAGTTCCTCCACCTGTGTGGCATCTTACTTCAGTCTGACTTTCAAAAAGGCCACGCTCTCGCTCCACTCTGTCTTTACCACTACCTCACGATCCCTCTCCCCACCTGATCTTCCAGAGCCACTTGACATTAGGCCTCCCAGGAGACCTCTCTGGCCACAAGGAGAGCCCTTTCCTGTCCGGCACTTTTCTTAATGAACGCCTCCCTCCCCTTGCACTGCTAGCTTCCCAGGAGAGACGGCTGTGTTTCTGCAGCACGGCTCTCATCTCCACGGCTGCTGCTCGGTCAGTCCTGGGTGAGGCCAGGGTACGTGGCTTTGGCACTTATCCTCCTTTAGAAATAATCTGACTAGAAAATTAGTATCAAATTTGGATGCAAAAAGTATGAACTATAAAGAATCAAGCCCAGTTAAAATAATAAAATGCTCATTTCTTCTTTATATTTTTCGATAGTTATATATTTCTTAAAAAGAAACTAGACAGATAGATATGCTACATCTGTAGAGTAACACTAGGGTACAATGTATTTCTCTGGTATTTGTTTATTTAAAATGATTATTCTCTAATTGGATACCTTTTTATTTAACAAGCTATCAATCAGATTATCTGAACTGGACTCATTCAAAATGTCACGCATTTCACACGTTAACAAGAAATAGGCTACATCAACCAGGAGAGGCTGATGTGTGAAAACAAATGAAGTATCAGAGGTGTATTCCTTGCTCTCGTGACACGTCCAACGTAAGTTGGGTCTGGTGGGGCAGGCCGGCCAGAGGGGGACCCTCTGGTCCACTTAATCATTCAGGGATCCTGGCTGCGAGGGGCACCACCCTCGGCCACCCAGTTCAGGGGCCCCACAGCAGAGCTGCAAGCTCTTACTGCTTCAGATCCGGAACAGGACGAATCACTTCCTCTCGCAGTTCACTAGCCAGAACCAACTATGTGGTCCCACCTAACTAGAAGGCAGCTGGGAAATGGGACACAGTCATTGAGCAGTGATGTTTTTGCCACAAAGGTAGCTCTGGAGATACGAAAACGGAGCAACCTGATTGTGTGAAAAAGTCAAGTGCACAACAGTGCGTACGCTAAGTAAGCTATCACCTGTGCGAGAGAGAGGGAGAAAGGCACCAGAACACCTCTGGGAGAATACAGGGAAGCTAATGATACTGTGGCAGTGAGAGCTGCCTCTCTTGGGAGTAGGCTGCCTGACAAGGGACGGGGCGAGGAGACTTATTTTTAACGGGTATCCTTTCATATCATGTGCATGCATTATCTATTTTTAAACTCAAAAATGATTTTTAGATTGTGATACACATATTTCAAATGAATGAATTGGGTTTTTTCCTGAATAAAGTTCAATCTATTCTAATATAAGAAACACCAAAATTAAACACCTGGCTAACAGTGACATAATCATACCCTTCGGTAACCCCGCTGAGAGACCCTGAACTTCTGTCCATTCTAGATAAAACACCGCCACTAAGCATGTAATGAGAAAAGTACTTAAGTTGATAAATTGACTCCTTTTGGAAATTATTTTCCTTTTATTTCAATTTAGCAACCATTTTCTAAAGTAAAACTCCTTTCTTAAAAGTATATTTTTTGCATTGTTGAGCTGAATCCTATACAAATCTCAGCAAACAAATCCTCCTGGGTTTTCAAAAAGAAACACAACACTGCTATTTCCAAATGCATTAAAATATGGAATGTACTGAGAGACGGTCTTTTCCAAAATCATAATCAACACCCTCAAATAACAGCGAAATACTTCGTGTGTCAGATGTGCCCGGGGGGCAGCCTTTGGGGTTCCTGACGAGATAACCCAACTGCACGTCTGCTGCATTCATGCGGCTGTGTTAGATGAAAGCAGAGTCCCACTGACATTCAGCTTAGGAAGGAAGCCATAAATTATGCAATAAGTAAACAGGCCAAGTCTCTAAAAAGACTCCCATAATTCATTTCAATTTTTACATTAAAAAACGGGACTAAGAAAAGAAAATCCAGGCTCACACCAACCCATTCACAACATTCTAAATACCAGGCTCCAAGAGAAACAGCATTCTATCAAGGTTATGTGATAGTCTTACAGGTTTTATTTCTAAATTTATGCTAGGCATATTCCATAGCTTTATTACACCAAGATGGCACACAAATAGCCTATGACCATGTCTCAAGCACAATATACTGTCCACATTCGTATTTTAGTGGAAAATCAACCACCAGGCATTGCCTTCAAATGTCAGCACTATGCTCCCTACACTCGATGTGTTTGGGTGTGTGAAAAGCGTTTTCCTTAGGCTTTCTGCCAACAACTCAGGCTCTTCTGAAAGGTTACAGGCACTATCATTTAACCTGTCTTTAGCTCTCAAATGGGTTTATTCAACCAATATTAATGATTTCCAAAATGTATCTCAATCCTTCCCCTCAATCACTGCGGTAAAACAAATGGCCCAAGTCGCCAAGCCTATCATGGGCCTGGATAATCCATTATTAAACCTATTGGGTTGGCCAAAACGTCCGTTTAGTTTTTTTTCTGTAAAATAAAAGACACATTTTTCATTTTCACCAATAACTTTATTGATTTGGATATTCTGAGTATGTCGGCTGTCCCCGCTACTGGCTTCCAGTGGGTGGAGGCCAGGGGTGCTGCTAAACATCTTCCCATGCATGAGACAGCCCCACAGCAAAGGGTTATTTGGTCAAAATGCCAATAGTACCAAGAAGCTCCTCAAGCCATTTCTGACACGTCCGATCAGTCACGGCACCTTCTCCGCACACTGCACACACCTATTCTGTTTCAGCCGTGTTTCCACCTTTCTTGAAATAATAAAGCACAATACACCAAAATGTTGCCCATCTTCTTCCATCTTCAATATTAAAGTGGCTGCACACAAATTCACCAATTTTGATGTTTTTGTAAAAATCCACACTGATACGACAGCTGTCACAAGACAACCTAACAAAATTGTTTTTGAATGAAGTTAAAGACAACTAGTAGAGCCATTGCAGGGAAAAAAGCAAACAAACTTTTTGGTCAACCCAATACATGATGAATCATTAATTATTACATTGCCAATATTGCAACCCATGAGACCAAATCCACTGTGAGTTTAGGACAAAAATGGAAAGAAACTTTATATCGCACTGTGTGATGCATACACTGGAGACAGAGGGCATCAATTTGTGGGGACGCAAACAATTCTCAGGGCTTTCAGGTCGCAGCCAGCCACAACACCATATGTCACTGATTCTAAGACACTTTTTAAATATATTTTAACATCTCTGAAATCTTCATGTGAATCATATGTTATACTGTAATTACCAGTGTTTCTTTTTCAGTGGCACATAAAACAATGGTGTGACTTTCAATCAAAGTCGACTTAGAGTCCCTGAAACGTGACAATGTTAATATCAGCTAACATGGATTAGACACTACATGTGGCTTATTTCATTTAATACCCATAACACTCTGACGTGGCTCCACTTACTCTCCCTGACTTTTACAGTCAAGGAAACTGAGGGATGAGGTCACTTGTCTAAAGGCACAGGCTGGCTCCTGCCCACAGCTTACCACCTGCCTCACAGACTCCAGGGAGGGAAGAGCTTGGGGTCTGAGAGAGCCAATCATTTCTGGAAGCCTGGGTTCAAAGCTCAGCCAAGCATTCTCTAAGCACATTTTTTATACATATAGGAGTGGAAATTCAGCGCTCCAAATATCCAGAACAGATATATTAATTTAAAGTCTTTATTATAGGGAAGAGTTAGTAATCATCTAACTAATAAAAAATTAGACTCTTGTATAAATCCAAATTTTTCTTTCTGTACAACCTGAATTCAATTCACAAACACTTAACATGAGTTTTTCTTTCTTAACATACCCTATTGTCTCCAGAGTAATGATGTACGAATGCATTCCTACAACCTGGATTTTTGTTTAAATCTTAGTACTGAAATGATCCCAAATAAAGCAACACTACAACAGCCCAGACACTCCACAACACAGATTGACAGTGCAATTTGTTGGGGTGAGTTTACATATAAAACTACCATTCCTAACTTTTGGCAAAAATGTTTGGCGCTCTTACAAAAAATACATCTTTTGCTTCACGCTACTGCGAAGAAGGTATACTTCCTTTTCAGAAGTTCGTTAAATGGCAGCTTTACCATCCTAACACTCAGCACACACAGAGCTGTCATTATACTTTAAAAAACCAAACGGTCCCGTCGACCTATTTGGTCGTTGCCTTCCTAGCATCCATGTTCCCTGTTCCCGCAAAAGCCCCAGTCCTGTGTGCTGGGTGGACCTAACACCATGCTAGATCCCAAGATGGCCCCTAGTTGTCCAGCCAGCACATCCCAGTCACACTGGTTGGTTCAGAGATGCACACAGGGCCCAAATTAGGTCAGTCAGACGGGAAGCTCCAGCCCCAGGACTCCCACAGCAGGACTGAGCTGCTCGGCTGGTCAGAGCCTCAAGCAATCAGCCGGGAGCTGCCGGCTAGTGACCGTCTGGACACAAGGGAGAGAGCCAAGAGTGGCTCTGAGGCCGCAGCTCTGCGACATGAAGGGACGTCAGGCCCTTGGCCGTGCCACTGAAACTACTTTTGGATCTTCAGGTAATTTATCGAACACAGTTCTTTTTATTGAGCCAACTCCAGCTAGGTGTTCTGCTAATTAGACCCCAAAGCATCCTGTTTTAAAACATGAAAGAATCAGTACTGGGAAGTGCGGCACTATAAACACGACATGCAAGTGAGTGTGATCTGCGGGAGAACGGGGGCAGGGTAACACTCAATGCACACCCCACTGACCCAGCCTGGTCACGTGGGGACTAGGGAGGAAACCATCAGGGTGTGGCCTGGTGTGTCCACCAAGACTACAAGGAACACTAAGGGACTTTTAGGAAAGACTCAAGCTAAGGAAAGGCCTGGCTACTGCTCACAGCATTTAGTGAGGACTTGTAAGGAGAGGGGGAGAAGGGAAGAAAATATGCCTTTGCTGAGAGAGGCTGCTTTTGGCTGCAAACTGCAACTGGAAGAGATCTGAAGACAGAGAACTGGCCGAGTTGGAAGAGGGCAGGGAGGTGGTGGCCTGGGCAGGAGATAAGACTGTGGGGTAGGGTGGACAAAAGATTCCTGACCCCGGGCATCTGGAGGTCAAATACTCTTGTTAGGTATTCTTATCCTAAAAATGGGAAAGGTCATCAAGATGCAACCGCAAACCACAGGCTGTGAACACGGGCCAAATTCTAGACTTAGGAACATTTCGGACTTTGGTTCAAGCCCCTGGATTGCCCAGAAGCCAAGGAGACTAGGTTTTCTGGGTGTCAAAGAAACCCCAAGTCTGGTGACAGCTTGTGATTCACCCAGTCCCCAGCCCCCTATCGCACAATGTGGCCAAAAAGGAGTGGCCTACTAAAACAATGCTGCCTCCAGGAGGGGAACCCTCTGCTGGGACAAGGGAGAGGGGGACACAGAGGAGGCCAGAGGCAAAGGGGGCGGGATTACAGAGGGAGTTTGGTTTTATGCTGAATAGGAAGCCACTGAGGACTTGAAGAAAGGGAATGGCATAATCTGACTTATGCTTTGAAAAGATTTTGAGATAGGAACAGATTAGTGACTGCCAGGGGTCCCAGGGACAGCAGAGAGGGATGGGTGTGGCTATGAAGGGAGAGCACTAAGGAGCTTTGTGGTAGCAGTACAGTGGTTGATTGTGGTGTTTACACAAATGTACACGTGATGAAACTGCACAGCACTCTCCACACATACACACATGCAACTCCTGAAGTCTGGATAAGCACTGTGAGTGACACCAATGCCAACACTGCTTTGGACAGTACACTGTAGTCCTGCAGGATGTCAATATGCAGGAGGCCACGTGAAGGGCAAAAGGACCTCGCTGCACATTTCTTTGCAACCTCCTGTGAATCTACGATTACCTCAAAATTAAAAGTTAAAAACACGGTGCATATTTGAAAGTTGCTGAACTACCTCTTAAAAGTTCTCATCACAAGAAAAACAAATGTTCTGTAACTGTAAGGTGACAGGTGTTAACTAGACTTATTGTGGTGATCATTTCACAATGGATACAAATATCAAATTATGTTGTGCACCTGAAACTAATCTATGTTGTATGTCCATTATCCCTCGAGTTTTAAATTAAAATAAATTTTTAAAACTAAAAGCATAACTAATAACAAGTGTTTTTACAATAGTAAAAGATTAAATAGGTAAAACTCCCACGGTGATTGTGTGTAAAGTATGCATCTAATTCTTTTTGGACCAAATATACTGAATTTAGGTTTATAATGCAGTAGTCTATATAACTCTCTATTCATATTATTTTAATCCAGTACTAGTTATCTGAAAAGAAAACAAGTCTGAATCTACACAGGAGATCTCAGGAAAAAAACCTGGTATGCAGATAAACTATTATGTAAGTAACAGACTAGAAACTATTCACCAAAACAAGTTATTCAAGTTTTGACTAAAATTCTTTTTTAACCGTACATTCCACCCACGTGCAGACTGGATTTGTACATATATAAACATACGTGCTCGTGGCTAGGAGGTGGGGGGCAAGCCTGCTGGGTGACTCTGACACACGCCAGGGTAGGCCGTTCCTTCTCAACAGGGCAATCAATATCGCCTACATGGGTGTGAAAACGGTGTCCTGGGAGAGAAAAGGCCTTAGGTATTTCAATGTTTACACCAAAGCTACACCCTACCTAAAAAAAAAATGTTGCCCCGGCTGAGCAGCTCCGTTGGTTAGAGTGTTGCCACTACGCCAAGGTTGCGGGTTCAATCCCAGGTCAGGGCACATACAAGAATCAACCAATGAATGCATCAATGAGTGGAACAACAAATTTATATTTCTCTCTCTGTCCCACTTCCACACTCTCTAAAATCAATTAAAAATTCTTTTTTTTTTAAGTTAAAAATAAAAGCTGTCTAAGGCTGCCATTTCAGGTATGGAGACAAGTGAAAGTAGAAGCAAAACCACAAAGTGATACCATGCCGGCCCCACCAAAAGGGTTAACATGAAAAAGAAAACCCAGGTTGGCAAAGACATGGAGCCTGTGGAACTGCCACATGCCACCGATGGGGATGTGCACTGGTACAACCGCTTTGGTAAAGTGTTTGACGGTTTTGCTAAAGTTGAACACCTATGACCCAGCACTTCCATTCCTAGGTATTTACCCACCGAAAACGCATACACAGCCTCACCAAAAGACACACATGAATGTTTACAGCAATGATGCTCATAAATGCCGGAATGAGAAACTACCCAATTGCCCATGATCCAGTAAAGGGATACATTATGTTATATTCACATAATAGAATACTATTCTGCAAAACGGATGAATGATATCCAACCAAACACAATGATATAGGTAAATCTCATGAATATAATGTTGAGCAAAAGAAGCCAGTTCACAAAAGAATGCATACTGTATGACTCCATTCACATGAAATTCAAAAACAGGCTATCCTAAGTCAGGACAGTGACTACCTTTGGGGGTGGGGAGTAGAAACTGGGAAGGGAGCTTGGAGGGGATTTCAGCAACTGGTAACATTCTATTTCTTGACATAGATCGGTTTTTTCAGCACTACTGACATCCTGGACTGGACAACTCTCTGTTGTGGGGTCTGTTCTGTGCACTGCAGGATGTTTAGCAGCACCCCTGGTTTCTACCCACTAGGTGCCAGTAGCACCCACAAGGTTGTAATGATCAAAAATGCCTCCAGACATTGCCAAATGTCCCTTGGGAGGCAAAATTGCTCCGGGGTGAGAGCCACTGATGTAAGTAAGTTACAGTTACACAGGTACAGTAAGTTTGTAAAGTGTCACCAACAAACTGTACACTGCTCTTATCTGTACGTATGGATATTTCAATATACAGAAGCAGAAAACCATTTAGCAGACAACTGTTGCAGGCATCCAAGTGAGAGGTGACATTGCCTAGGACTAGGGTGATGGTGGGAACGGCGACAAGTAAAAAGATTCAGGATATGGTATATGAGGTAAGAGCCGACAACTTCTAGAGAACAAAAGAGAAGAGAGCCAAGGAGGAATCCAAGTTTCTCGTCTAAGCAACTGACTGGTGGATGATGTCACTCACTAAGAGCATTGTGGGGAATGGTAATGGGGGATAATAAAATCATGCGTTATCCCGAGGCAACCAATGTGCTGTTCCCGTGCAAGAGAATGTACCATGTACTCCAGACTGTAAAGACTACTACCTATTTCCCATTCTCGACTCTTTCAAATATATTCTTCAGTTTGGTCCTCTGACCTCTCTCCACCACTGTACAAACTACACTTGTCACTGGCCACCCCTAATCACCAGATCGCGAGGAGCTCCCTGCTACCTTGACAAGACAACTGGCCACCCTCAGCACAGCCCCTGCAGCCGCAGCTCCAGGCCGCGGGTACAGAAGCAGGGCGGGGGGGCCGCAGGCACAGCCAGGAGCCAGAGCAGCACTAGCAAGTCACTTCCCACCCCCCGCTTTAGGGCCAGCCAGAAGGAGGACTTTCATAATCAATCTTTTTACATCTCTGAAATAAGAAATAAATAATACTGTAGCAGAATGGTTTGGGTTGCAAGTAACATTTGAATAAAAAAGGGCAAGAATCATCTGTCCAAGCGAGAGATGATTACAGCTGAGCTAGAATGGGGGTAGTGGAGAAGAGGAGACAGCCCTGATGAAGTGGGGGCAGAAGTGACGGGACGGAGGATACATTCTAATGAGTAACAGTGAGTCTTGACTTGCAGTAGAGCAACTGGGTAGACCTAATGAAGTGTGCAAGACGAACGAGAAGATTTCTGGGGAGTGGAATCAAGAAGACTGTCTTGGACATGTTAAGTTTAGGGGTCTGCTAGGCACGTTTAGGGGAAGACAGCAATGCCACATTTCCAACCCTGTGAGATTATGGAGGGGAAAAAGCACCCTTATGTCCAAAGAGCTGATCTAATTTAGTGAGTGTCAATTAGCCTCACTAAAGCCTAACAATGTCCCTTGAGTAAATGTGAGCCTTCTCCTGCCCGTGACTATTGATTTTTTGTAAAGCATATGAATTTATTAGAGCTGGGTTAAGTGTACTTCTGAGCATTTTTTAAAAACTCTGAACATGAAATGGTTACCCATTTAGGACGAAAGAAACTATTCTTTCCTGTAAAATGTGTTTTTAAATAAGAAAACTGCAAGCTAACATGCTTTTTTTTTTTAAACATAGAAGTAAAAACACATGGGAAAAAACCCAAAACTTTTTTGAGCTTGATAATTTTGGCTCAAGTGAGGAAATGTAATAGGAGAATTCTTTGGAAACTGAAACAATGTAAGATTTCAGGTGTTAATAATACTGACCTGTATAAATAGGCAACAAGCAATTCTCAAATCTATAATTCGTAGATAATAATATGTAGAAATACAATCCAGTAAAATTTAGGATATTTATCCCAATGATCTACAGGAAAAAAGGCAATAAATTACCTACAGTTACTTTTTCTTTTATAGAAATAGCAAGAGGTAACCCCAAATGACATTCCAAATAAAAGATACAAACCAGCACTATTATTCAGAATTAAGACCCCAGTCTTTCAAAGGCCTCACCGTAGAAAGCAGGTCTGAGGAGGACCAGATTTCTGAATCTGGAAAGAATCATTTAGGCTTACTTTAATATCACGCTGGAACAAGTTTTTTTGTTTTGGGGGTTGGGGTGGGGAAATTTCAGTATCAGAATAAACATATGCTCTGGGAAAATAAGTCTGTTCAGACCTACAGAGTATGCAGAATATTTTACTCTCTAGAACACAGGAATCTTCCTGGTAAGGAAATATACATAAACATGGGCACTGGATGCCCTTAGAAAGTATTTTAGATCTGTGAAGTACATTGGCACAATTATTTTGAATTTTCAGAGCACCTGCCATTGAAAACAATTACTAGTGGCAATAAATGTACTAGTTGTTGTAAGAAACTCTTAAGAGCTGTAGAGACCTTTTTTGTTAACATTTTTAATTGTTGAAAAGAAATATATGCTCAAGAAGGGGAAGAGAAGGGAGAGATTAAACAGTACAAAAGGAACACAGTGAAAAGACTCTCTCACCTGGACGCTCAGGCTCCAGAGGAAATCACAATCAATATTTTCAAGAGTATCCTTGTAGTGATACAAATACACTTATAAATCTACTTTTTTTTTGTTTTGTTTTATTATTCAAACAGCATGTACAATATCCACTCTTCTGAATCATGTTTTCCTCCACTCCATATATCTTGGAGAATGTTCCACATCAGAATATAAAGCACTATCTTATTCTTTTAACAACTGCACATCCCTGGGGATATCCCATAATTTATTTAACTAGTTCTCTAGTTATGCACATGTAGGTTGTGTTTAGTCTTCTATAATTTCAAACAAGGCTGCAATAATATTGCATATAAAACGGCACATAAATGTGTGAATGTATCTGTAAGAAAAATTCCTAGAGGCAGAACAGTTAGATCACAGGGTATAGATATTTATCATATGATACCCGAATTCAATCGTATCAATTTACGTCTCAACCACCAGTGTAAGTTTCTGCTTTTCTATATCTTTGTCATAATGACATATTTTCAAACTCTTTGGTCTCTGCCAATCGGCTAAATGAAAACTGTTTCACCTTCAGTTTTAATTCGTATTTTGTTTAGTATGAATAGGATTGAGTCTTTTCATATATTTGAAATCTGTTTTCATTCTCTTCTGTGAATTGTCCATATTCTTTGCCAACTAGATTATTGGTCTTTTACTGATTTTGTTTCTTCTTTTTTTTTAAAGATTTTATTTATTTTTAGAGAGAGAGGAAGGGAAGAAGAAAGAGAGGGAGAGAAACATCAGTGTGTGGTTGCCTCTTGTGAGGCCCCCTCCCCTACTGGGGACCTGGCCCTCAACCCAGGCATGTGCCCTGACTGGGAATTGAACCAGCGACCCTTTGGTTTGCAGGCCTGCACTCAATCCACTGAGCTACACAAGCCAGGGGCTTTTACTGATTTTGAAGCTCTTTATGTATTAAAGAAGCTAGATTTTCATTTTCATACAGATTGCAAATTGTTTTTCCTAGTTTGTTTTTGCATATTGATTTTTATCCATTTTAAATTTTTTCCACAGAGAAACTTTGTATCCAAACACTTGACTAAAGGTCTCTCTCTTTTGCTTATAATTGTTTTTCAGCTGATTCTTTTGGATTCAACAAATAAAATCATTATCTCCTGCAAATAACAGCAACTTTGCTTCCTGCTCTCTGATGTCTTCCTCTAGTTAATAAGGACTGTAATAGTTTACGTCCCTGTATTGTTCCTGATTTTAATGGAAATGCTTCCAAGGGCTCATAATTGAAGATGATGCTGGCTTTGGCTTGTAACACAATTTCTCTAAGGAACTTTCTAAATATATAGAGAATTTAACAATTCGTTCTTGAGCATTATTTTTCCGTGTTTATCAATAGGTTCTACAGCTTTTCTTCAGTGTCAATGTACATCATCAGCTTTAGCATTTACATGATGGTTTAAGAATAAGAAGTAATAGGAATCTAGGACTCTCTATTCACATTGTGTCACTCTATAAATAATTCATAACTAACTCATCAGACTAATTAGTATCAAGTCCTTGTGCAATATAAAAAGGCAGATATCTTGCATGACAAATAGAAAAACTGAGTCAGGAAAAGATGGTAATTCCACCTACCCCCTCTCTTCATTGTGTTTGTGAGTTCGAAGTATACAGACCTTCTGATTCCCAATCCAGCGTCTAAGCCACACGAAAGCACTGCAGTCTTTAGAGAATTTAGCAGATGCCCAACATACAAAAAAGAAAGCGGGTTGCCAACTACAACCCTCAGCTTCACAATGTTCTCTTCCAGGCTCCTGAAAGCAACCTCCAAGTTGGACTCAGGAGCTTCAAACATCTGAAATGCATCACCCAGCAGCCAGCATAATAGGTTCGTTCTCAGTGATACCCGATGTTGCCGACATTCCTCAGCCAATTAGAATTCCTTTCGGCTGCAATGGAGGTGAACACAGCTGGAATTACAGAATGGGGTGCAACTCCAGCAGCACTGATTGTACATTATTTAAGCCTTGTTTTAAAACAATAAAAGGATTTTCCCCCGATAATTCAGAAATATGGAAACAACATTCCACTTAGTTTAAATATCTAAGTGGAGTTAAATTGCATCTGTAGACACAACAGTAATTCCAACATTTTAAAAA
>VMDR010019225.1:0-18503 GCA_007922815.1 Macrotus californicus
TTGGTGATTTGTATCTCTTGCTCTCTACCTAGCATGTAATGAGAAGCTTTTAATAACGTTGGCAACAGAAAGAGACACAAGTCTGTGACTGGTAATGCTGTCTTATGACTGTCCAGACTTACAGCTTGGTGTTTGGAAACTGGCTTCCCTTGAGGTTTGTTCCAATTTTATTAGAAGCTGCTCAGCGAAGGCTTAATAAAGGCAGGCAGATCCAGCCGCAAGATGAATGACAGGCAATCTGAGAGCAGCACTGGGAGAGACCTGTGGCAGCCCTGTGTTAACATAATGACCTTGTGTTTATTAGAATAAAGAACCACCAGCAAGGTACAGCCAACCAAATCAATCACATCTATGTGTGGGCTTACGTATAACTTATATGCTTATTTCTCCTTATCCCCAGGATTCTGTCTATTGAGAGCTTCTGTTTTTTAAATTGAAATGGTTTACTAGATACAAATTGCTAGTTTATTTGTTTGCAATATTTAAGTCCAAAGTACATAGAGGAAAATACAGTCATGTGCACAATGACATTTTGGTCATTAACCGACCATATCTATGACAATGATCCCATGAGATTATAACTGAGTTGAAAAATTTCTATTGACTCCTGATGTCATAGCCATCCTAATAGTTATAGTGCAACACATTACTCGTGTGTTTATGGTGATGCTGGTGTGAACTAATCCACTGAGCTGCCAATCATAAAAGTATAACAATGCAATTATGTATGTTCCATAATACTTGATAATAAGAATAAATGACTATGCTACTGGTTGATGTATTTACTACACCATACTTTTTATCATTATTTTAGAGTGTGCTCTATTTATTAAAAAAAAATGTTTGCTGGAAACAGCGAGCTGTGTTACACCAGGAGCAGCCTTACACATCTCGTGTTTATAGTGCTCTCGATTACATCATTTTCTCTTGTGCTTGATTTGATCTTGTGTTTATATTTGTTGTTTTATGTAGTAACATGCTGTACAGGCTTGTAACTCAGAAGTAATAGGCAACACCATATAGCTTAGGTGTATAGTAGGTAGACCATCTAAGTGTGTGTAAGTGCACTCTCTGATGATCATACAATGACACAATCACCTAACACACATTTACCAGAATGTATCCCCATTGTTAAGCAGAGTATGGCTGTAGTTCAAGGAACAATTAGAATAAACCTTTATTGTTCTTCCAAGAATATGTAAAACTACTGTCTGATTTTGGAGAAAAGCTAAAAAGAAGAGGGAAAATTGCCTGACTCCCATGTTAAATGTATACACATGTAAATAAAAGACATGTTTATATCAGGATCACAAATATCCAGTCAAATATTTAGTCTTCTTGGACCACTGAATCTTCAAAAACCTGCCATAGACAATGAGAAGAGAGCTGAGCTTATTGACCAGCAGGAAGATGTGTGAAGCTGGAAAAGGTCAGAGTAAGATGTAAATATACCACTGCCTAACATATGCCAGAGATGAAAAGTAGCCAAGCTAACCTATGCTAAGTCATCTCCTCAATAATCAAGGTCTTTTCCAGAAATCTAATTCCATTTGATGAATATATTGGGTCAAGGAAGGGGTGCATTAAAATTCAGAAGATATTTGCATTGTGGGTGCATTTTTTAATTATATAGAGTCCTCTTACCTTGTCAGACAAAACATTAGACTAGATTTAAGGCCGACCAGGAAGGGGAAGCCATGTCGGGAGACTCAAATGTGAAAAATCTCTGGAGAGTCTGAAATTCTATTATGTTTCTCTTTGAACCTCACTTATCACCAACACATTTACTTGCATGTCTTAACAAGTTAAGAGGTTGTCCAAGTAGAGTGTAGAAGGAAAACAAGATGATGCATAAAAGTATTTGGTTAGAAATGAAATTGACATATGGCAATGGATTTTCTTCCTGAACTATGTCAAGAAGTGAGCCATGTAGCTGAGGATTCACTTCAGTGAGAAGAAGCCAATATGGCCACTGGAAACATCTACATTCTTAAGACCAACAGATTGAGCTACAATCTAGCTCAAAAATGTACTACCTGTGCAACCTTGTTTAGAGCCTCTGAATGTCAATTTTATTAATTGGAACTTATTTTTTATTTAATCAGTCAAAAATACTTATTGGGCACCTCCTTAGCACCAGGCATTATTCCAACTACTATAAATTCAGCAATGAAAGAGCTCTGCCCCCCACAGAGTATCATCTAACACTTCTAGGATTATTAAGCTGATTAAGTGAGAGCATGTATTTAAATCTTCTGGCATAGTACTTGGTACAGAGTAAGTACTCAGTAAATGTTCATTTTTCTATTTATCCAATGTACTACTTTGTGAAAATTCATGCATACGAATAGTAAGCCAACCTAGTGGGACTTTGGCATGTGTTGACTTAATCTTTCTCTGCCTAATGTAGACTTATTAAACAACAGACAAGCTTAGTCCTTTGGTTTCCAATATAACATTCTCTCCCTATTGATCACAAACTCAAATTGCTGCAGTGGCCAGGCAGAGAGGGAACGAGTGACTCCAGATGCAATAAAATGTTTAAAACAAGCTGTGTGGTGGGGGCTGTACAGCCAGCAGAGTTCAGTTTAAGTCTGTAGGGACTTTTAGCCAACTGTTGCTATGAGGATAAATGACTCCATTATTGCCATAGCTCCTAGTCTTGCAAGCAAAGTAGGAAATCCAGTTGATTATGTAAAATTTCCAGATTGTGTAGTATAGGCAACTGATTAATGCCCACACAAACACATTCATGGAGTATAGCAATTCTACATGCACCTATTAAAATAAATTGATGGACCACATATTTGTAACTTCTGCCTAATAGGTATTTTGCTCCTATATTTACCTTCAGAATTTATAAGTAGTAAGCCCAGATTATATCAGATCATCACCTTTCCTCTGAGTCCTGCAGTTTCTTCATTTTCTACATTAGCTGATGTTCACATCTGGTGAACATCACAGTCACTTCTGGAACTTCTTCAAAATATGCATTTCTAGAATTCACTCCCCCCCCCATCTACTAATTAGAATCTCTAGAAATGTGGCAAAATAATCTCTACTGTTAAAATACTTTTCCAGATATTTCTGATGATGAGTCATGCATGGGGACTTGGATGTACAGGATGAAAGATTATTCTTTTAGCATGCAAAGTCCTTCAGAAACTTATCTTTTATATTTCATAGCTTAATACTCTGTCACCCTCCCTTTCCAGCCATGAAGGTGTCATCACTTTCATGCTTGATGCACATGCCTGTTGAGCCTACATTATCATACGTCTCCTTTTTCTTACAGAAAACCTTTATTCATATTTCAAGCACAAGTTCCAGTGTTACATCTTCTCCAATGCCTTCTGAATTCTGCTAGGAAAACTTGAGTGTTTCTTGTGTACTTCCAAAACACTTTGGGCTTACCTGAATTAATGATTCTTGTCATGATGTATTTTTATTGTTTGTTCCCATATGTGGCTTCTCACTACCTATTGTCTTATTCAGTTTGAGCTATTATAACAAATACCATAGACTGCAAGCCTCACAAAGAAAAATTTCTCACAGTTATGGAGTCTGGGGAGTCCAAGATCAAGGGTGTCAACAGATTCAGTGTTTATTGATGTCCAGTTTCCTAGTTTGCATATGGCCGTCTTCTCATTGAGTCCTTGTGTTTCCCATATGTCTTTTTTCATAAAACATTAATTCCATTCACGAGGGCTCAATTCTCATGACCTGTTTTCTTTCCATAGGCCCCATATCTAAATGCCAGCACACTAGGTATTAGAGCTTCAACATATGTATTGGGGCACAGACCTTCAGTGTTCAGTGCATTCAGTGCATGGCAGGTTTCTAGTCATTACTTGAAGAAAAAATGAAAATGTTAATCTTGAATATTTTGCAAGCATAATAAATTTTGTGTGCTCATTAGTAAGTTCTCATTTTATCCACCTGTAGGAAGATGTTCCATTAAGGAAAAATAAAAGAATGAATCAGAACTGATCCATTAGGTACTTAATGTGCAGGGATTGCATTTTTGAATTTTGAATCTGCACATTAATATTTGAATTAAGGCAAAAGCAAAAAATTTATTTTACAAATAATTTTTTAGGAGTTCTGCTATCTTTTTAGAAAGACGTGATTTTGGAAATGCTACAAATTACAAAGTGCCCATGGTACTGCTATAATTTTTTTTAAATGTCCACCTCTTTGTCAAATTTGTTCCCAATGGAAGTTCCCCCTGCTTAAGAGCTAGAAATCTCTATGGAGGCAAGTGCTAGACAGTGGCAGGGAGGTATGCAGAGAATCCTGTGCAGCAAGACTAATAGCAGGAGACATTAACAGTCTGTAACAGTAGCCCGGTACTCAGACAGCTTTATTGATGTGTCATCAGACTGAGAAGAGAAGGCACCACAGCAGGGTGACAAGGACTTGTTCTCTGTGTCCATCGATCTGCAGTCTCCCATAGGAAACTCCACATATATCTGAACGCCTTGAGTGGTTTTATTGATGCAGCATCTGCCAGCTGAGTGGGGAATTGGAGTCACCACATTTATCTTTCAGGTCGTGTTGGCCCTGTCATTTTAGAATTTAATATATACATAGATGATGCAGGAAAGGAGAGATATTGAATATCTTGCCATATCACTTTGGGTGGGTGGCTATGGAAAATGACAAAATCCCAGATAGTCAAAGCAGTATTAAATCTGCCCAAAGTATATTGTATGTGGCTGCTATTATGAAATTTCTTCAGTCCTTTGTTACTGAAATCCTCTATTGCAGCAGGTGATGATTCTTGACCCAGAGAACCAGTCAATGGAGCAAAACTGTCATTCAGGAAGACGATACAGAAAGCTGATAAAAGTTTAAGACATGTCTAGTTTGTGAGTAGGGACATTCATGGGGCAGATTGAATTAGGGCATGTCAGTAGATCATAAAGTCACAGGCCAAAGATAAACTTTAAAAGGTTATGCAGTCCATTTTCCTCTCTCTAAGCTGGAAAATCCTTACATTATATAGAGAAAAATTTAGTTTTTGATTCCTTTTCTGCAGTGTATTTGACCATTAATTGATCAGTTATTTCATATTATATGTTCATACTATATGCTCAGGTAAGATACTAGGAAGAATGTTCTAAAAACTTTATCATAGTTTAATAGGAAAAAAGAAAGTCTTTACTCAGGGTATTTGGGGAGCTCAAAAGAACACCATCCCAATCCTTGTTTGGAGTTAGTGAGAGTATAGGAAACCTTAGTGAAAGCTTCTTAGAGGTTAATAACTGCAAGTTTGTATATTACTCTGTATTTTACAATGAATGTGTCTCAGTAAATCTTTGAAACCATTGATCACAGTGGAATAGCCCTTCATATTTTCACTTCAATGTTTTCTTAAACCTCAGAAATGCACATCATTCCTTGCCCTCTCTTAGGAAACTTAGTCCCTTCTAGATTACAGGGGGAAAAACCCTCTTTTGTCTTTTGCCCATCTCTAGATATAAGTCAAACTACAATCTTCCTTTCATGACTAAATTATCTGCAATGATTATACACATTCCCATCATTCCTGAACCTATCGATATCTGGCTTCTATCCCACTGCTTCTCTGAAATAGCTCAGACAAAGATTGCTTAGGGACTCCAAGGAGCTTTGAGTCCTTATCTAATCTTACCTGTCCACAGCCTTTGGGATCCCTGACTACTCTCTACCTTAGGAAACTTTCTATTCCTGTGGCTTCTGAAGCATCTCTCTCATTCTACCACTGCTGTGCCCTTTACTATGTCTTGTAGTTTTCTTTCTCTTCACCTGCATTACAAGTGATGGGGATGCCTGCAGTTTTATTTTTATCCTTGCTTCTTATCTCTCTTTTTTCCTCCCACAGTATATAGTATTCTGGGTTCTCAGCCATCTTTAATATTCTGGTAATTCATAAATCTCTGTCTCCAACACATATCTTTGTAGAGCTAAAGGGTTTTCACCAACTGTATGTTGCATAGCTTCACTTGTATATATTTCAAACCTTTGCAACTCATCCTCCTGGCCAACCCCTTCTCCTGTTTCCTGTCCATCTGTGGAATGACACACCCACTCATATTCTGTCAGACTTCACTGTTTTCTCTCCTTCATAAACCCTATCTCATTTCTATTGATTTTACCTCTTTGATGGTCACCCACAACTGAGTAGTATCCATGACTATTTCTAAAGGCCTGTCAAGTTTTTTAAAAGCTCCTGTGTAATCTGCAGATAGGTAGGACCGCAAAGAACTGCTAGGCTAGAACCAAACCTGGTGCAAGTGTGGAGAGGTTAGGGACCATTGTCATCAAATGTGTACAGTAGGTAATGACTCTAACCCAGCCTCATAACTTATTGTTTCTCTTTCTGTACCCATGCATGTCTATGATGCCAACTGGCAATAAGAAAACAAATTTTATTGGTCACCCTAAAATATTTTATTTTGTTGTAACAATCAACATTGTCTGCATTTTTAAAAGAATTTTTCGGACTCATGCTCTGGCTGGTGTGGCTCAGTGGATTGAGCACCAGCCTGTGAACTAAAGGATTACCAGTTCGATTCCCAGTCGGGGCACATGCCTGGGTTGCAGGCCAGGTCCTTAGTGGGGGGTGCATGAGAGGCAACCACACAGTGATGTTTCTCTCCTTCTCTTCCTCCCTTCTCCTCTCTCTAGAAATAAATAAATAAAAACTGTAAAAAATAATTTTTCATAATTATAACTACAAAGAAAATTATTTCTGACTTCCAGTCAAGATGGAGGCATAGGTAAATGCAGCTTACCTCCTCGCACAACCACAGGAAAAATTACAACTACATTACAAAACTAGCACCCAGAATCATCAGAAAATTGAGCTGTATGGAAGTATGAAAACCAAGGAACTAAAGACTTCACATTCATCCAGACAGGTAGAAGGGACAGAGATGCAGAGATGCGGAATGGGCAGTCCCATACCCATGAGTGGTGGATACAAATTGGAAGGGATACTTCAGGAGCAATGTACCCCAGCCCCAACCAGGCCATGTAGCCCAAAGTTCCAGTGCCAGGAAGATAAGTTCTCATAATTTCTGGATGTAAAAACCAGTGGGCATGGGGTTGGCAGAAGAAACAGGGATTCTCAGGTGTCTCCTCTTAAAGAGCCTGCAACAGTCTTAGGACTGATACAGACTCACTTCTTCTGTGCTTCAGCACTGGAGCAGTGGCTGGAAAAGCAGCAGTTGCATATGGGGAGAAACTGAATTGTCTGGAGTCAGAGTAAGTGCCAGGGGACAGCCCCTCCTCTGGGCAAAACTCCAGAGGCCAGGCAGTAGCCATTGTCCCTTCTCTGAGCCTTCCCCCACACAGAGCCACAGAGCAGTGACACCAAATCTGAGACTCCCTTAACCTGGTTCACTCAGGTTGTCCTGCCCTGGTGATTATCTAAAGCTCTGCCTCATCCAACTTACGGCTGTGTTTTTCTATATTAGGCCACACTACTAAGACAGGGAGTCAAAGCATCTCTCCCTAATACATAGAAACAAACACAGGGAGGCTGCCAAAATGAGGAGACAAAGAAATATGACCCAAATGAAAGAATAGAACAAAACACCAGAAAAAGAACTAAACAAAATGGAGATAAGCAATCTATCAGATGCAGAGTTCAAAACACTGGTTATTAGGATGCTCAAAGAACTCACTGAATGCTTCAATAGCATAAAAAAGACCCAAGAAGAAATGAATGCTACATTAAGTAAAATACAGAAAAATGTACAGGGAATCAACAATAAAGTAGATGAGCCAAGAATCAAATAAGTTATTTGGAACATAAGGAAGAAAAAGAAAACATTCAATCAGAAAAACAAGAAGAAAAAAGAATTCAAAAAAATGAGGATAAGGTAAGGAGACTCTGAGACAACTTCAAATGTACCAACATTCGAATCAGGAGTGCCAGAAGAAGAAAAGAAAGAGCAAGAAATTGAAAACTTATTTGAAAAAGTAATGACAGAAAACTTTCCTAATTTGGTCAAGGAAATAGACATACAAGTCCAGGAAACAGAGAATCCCAAACAAGATGGACACAAAAAGGACCACACAAAGATACATCATAATTAAAATGCCAAAGACAAAGATAAGGAGAGGATCTTAAAAGCAGCAAGAGCAAAGCACATAGTTATGTACAAAGGAATTCCCATAAGACTGTCAATTGATTTCTCAAAAACTTTATAGGCTGGAAGGGACTGGCAAGTAGTATTCAAAGTGATGAAATGTAAGGACCTACAACCTAGATTACTCTATCCATCAAAGCTATCATTTAGAATGGAAAGGCAGATAAAGTGCTTCCCAGACAAGGTAAAGCTAAAGGAGTTCATCATCACCAAGCCATTATTTTATGAAATGTTAAAGGGACTTATTTAAGAAAAAGAAGATCAATACTATGAACATTAAAATGTCAATAAATTCACAACTATTAACGATTGAAATTAAAAAACAAACTAAGCAAACAAGCAGAACAGAAACTGAATCATAAATATGTAGATCATTTGGAGGGTTATCAGTGGGATGGTGAAGGGGGAGAATGAGGAAAAGATGCAGGGATGAAGAAGTACAAATTGGTAGGTACAGAATAGACAGGGGGGTGTTAAGAACAGTATAGAAAATAGAGTAGCCAAAGAACTATGTGCATGACCCATGGACATGAACTAAGTGGGGAATTGCCAGAGGGAATGGGGAATATTGGGTGGAGGGAGGCAAAGAAAGGAAATTTGGGACAACAGAAATGGCATAATCAATAAAATATATTTCTCAGGAGCTCTGGGTTGCACATAAGTGAGGACAACATTCACTCAAAGATCTCACATATTTTTTTGATGCCATACTCAGCAGCAAGCTGGTCTATCCATTCTGAGAAATCTCCATAATTTTCAACTTGTAAACTCTTTAAGACCTTTCTACCTTTTACATGTGTGTAATTTGAGTGGTGTTATCAATGTTTTTGTAAATATTTAATATGTTTTTCTATTTAGCTTATTAATTCCAACACTTTTGTACTTCAATAAAACATTGTAAACATTGAAAAAAATAAAAATAAACAAAGGAAAATTATTTCTGCCATGAGGATCTCAAGAACCATGGAATTAGGTAATACATTAATTTGGAAAATAAAGTTTCCTCAGAATTCCTCATATCTTTTTACAAAGGTAGCTAATAATCATATGTAAGTTGACTTTGCTTTGATTAAGGCAGTGCTTTGAACAGGAACTATAACACGCTATACAAGTCATACTGAGAGAAGACAGTGGTTTCTGGAAGATGAATTTGGAGATGTGAGCTGGTCTAGGATTGTAGAAGGGCCCCGTAGACCAAACAATGGATTGGTATTTGTTCTAAATCAAATGAGAAGTCTCTGAGCTCTTTAAAACTGGGCCATAATGTATTTCTATCTGCTATGTGAATTATGTTTTTATATAAGCAAAACAAAACAAAAAACAAGGATCAACATATGACTGTATCTAAAATTAAGTCATAATAGACATGAAAAGAAATGAAAAATTTTGAAATATATTTTGAAGTTAGCATCACCATGCTTTTTGATGGAATGGATGTGATTAGAAAGAATCAAGGATGTCTCCTACATTCTTAGCTTCAGCAAATGGTTGGATAACAGAATTAATTTGCTGAAATCAGTAAGAGTGGAGGAGAAACAGATTTTTTAGAGTAATCAAAGTTCTGATTTGTCTGTGTTAATAAGGTGGAGGTGCCTATAAAATGGCTAAGTAAAGTAAACACTTGTACACATGGGCCCACAACTGTATTAGTAGTTGTATTGGGTTGGCCAAAAAATTCATTTGTTTTTTTTCCTTAAGATGCTCTAGTAGCACTTAGTGGTCTTTAACTTCATTTGAAATAACTTTGTTAGATTGTATTGTGACAGCTGTCACATCAGCATGCATTTAAAAAAAACTGATAAAAATTGGTGAGTTTTTGTGTAGCCATATTAATATTGAAGAGGGAAGACAATAAGCAACATTTTTGGCATATTATGCTATATTATTTCAAGAAAGGTAAAGACACAACTGAAGCACAAAGACAGATTTGTGCAGTGTATGGAGACGGTGCTGTGACTGAGAGACCGTGCCAAAAGTGGTTTGGTAAGTTTCATGCTGCAGATTTTTCACTGGACGATGCTCCGCAGTCGGGTAGACCAATTGAAGTTGAGAGCGATCAAACAGAGACACTAATTGAGAACAATCAGTGTTAAACCATGCAGGGGATAGCTGACATACTCAAAATATCCAAATCAGTAAAGTTATTGGTGAAAATGAAAAAATATGTCTTTTATTTTATGGGAAAAAATGTATGAACTTTTTGGCTAATCCAGTATTTCATAGGACAAGTAACCCAGACTGTGTGGGGGTTCCCTCTGGGCTGACCTAGCTCCTCAGAGACAGACACCTAAAACCCAAGCCTGACAAGGCAGTGTAGATAGATGCATTTCAGGCTTCTTGGTACCAGTTGCATAGTCGCATCTGGCTGCTCCGTGTTCTGGTCTACCTGCTTGTACAGCTTTGGCGATCAAGAGAAAAACAATCAATATTCAGGCACATGCTGTAAGTGGTATTTCTTGAATGTTTCTGAATGATGTTAGACATTCCCAGGTCACAAGTATGTTCTATGACAGTTCTTTCTGAACTTCACCACTGCTCATTTGTGGTGGATGTCTTGGTAAAGAAGACATATTTTCCGCCTGAGACAGGTTTCTGGTTTTCCTGGTGATGTTCCGGAATTTGGGGTGGAGGAAAAAGGGAAGGACATGGTGATTAAAATTCGAAGCTCGTTGGGGAAGAATGGCTGAGGTTGTGTCATAAAGAGAAAAGCGATAGAGAAGAGTTAAAGAGAAAGTGAAGGAAATTTGGTGAAATTCCAAGTTGGGGTGAAAGGTTTAACATTTTAGCCTCTAAAGATTATTTAGTAATTATTAGGTGTAAAATTCAGTTGTTCTAAAATGTAATTATTACTTCCTAAGGGATGAGGCGTTGGAGAGTGCAGATGGAGGGGAAACACGCCTCAATTTGGAGGAAACGTTGACAGCAGGGGAAATTAGGTAATACACGTACATTGCCAGAGTTTGCAACTATGGGTAGTAGACCTTCAAGCCAGAAGTTCTGCAAGGCTCTCCCTCATCCCATGTTAACTGCAGATGAACATATCTCTAGCAGAGGGAAGCTCCCACTTTTTCCACCTTCCCCATTACTACAGTGCAGCCAATGTGTTTATGCTTCTGGGTAGAGTGTTGCCAACTCTCTGCCAGGGGAGTGGCTGGATTGCCAATTGGCTAGCAACATCACATTGCATCTCAATGGTAGTTAATAAAAATGAGGATAGGGGAGCACTTTCTTTGCAATGGAGTAATGTCCCATGCTGCGTTTGTGAATTTCGTGGAAGAAGAAACTTACTGGACGTTGCTGAGATTTCATAATTCTGAAATGCAGTAATTATGACAAAGTATGTGGGTGGCAAGTCAATAATTTTCCAGAAAAACTGAGTAACACTCCACTACACATTGAACTTTTTAAAAAACAGTTACTTTCCAATGGTTTAAAGGGGAAAGGAGCCAAAAGCAATAGTTATGTACTCCATCCAGATCCTGTTATCTGCCACAGGGGACACTAATAGCTTTTATAAATGCGGAGGGCCAGTGTTTCCTACTATTAGGATCACTTTGAGCTTCATTCTCCAGCTGGTGCACAGACTTCCTGCCCTATCATCCTCAAATTGTTGTTCATCCGATGCTTTTACATTGTCTCACCGCTGCTCTCTAGGTTTCTAGTGTCAGATTCTTGACTTGGGATTCACAGTTAAATGAACCAAAATATAGAGTCATTATTTTCTGCCTTTTTGTCTCCAGTGGCTTGTGTAACACTGTTTATTTTTTGTTGGATATTTACAATAGAAATATTAGATGTCAACAAGGAAAAAAGATATAAATAATGTGAAGATCTCTGAAGGGGAAAACACATTCAAACCTGAAATTTTCAACTGTGACTCCCATTGTCAAAAGCAAGGGAACAAAAGCAATCAGTGGAAAATCTAATAAGTATTCATTCTTCAGGCTTTTCATTAAGAAGGGTTGGGTATTTCTTAAATTATTTTTTGTCATAATCAGATGACTTTGATGGGTGCTTTAAAATTTTCCCACAGTCAACAACTCCTCTGGAACTTGTATTAATCCCCAAATTATTATGCATAGATTATATGTCATCTATGGCCAGGGTCAAATGTAAGAACTGATAGGACATCTGATATTATCTAACTCAAGTTTTTTATTTGATAATTCAGCAAATTTAGAACCAGAAAGAAATTATGCATATCCAATATTTCCAAGTTCAGCGTAGGCAGAGCAGGAAGTGCTTACTTCCAAAGCCAGCATTTCCCCCCAATAGTACAATTAAAGATGGGACTTTAAGTACTAGAATACTCTATCAATTCACAGACAAAAATTGTAATTTGGACTCAGAAATACTTAGTTGACTAAAATTATTTTATTTTTGTTTTGGTTGCCAGAGTCCTCTAGTAAGTGTATAAGATCTCATTCCAGCTTCCAATGTGGACAGTCTGTGAGCAATTAGAGCGGGAAGTTGTAGTTTACAGGAGCCAACAAGGCTTCCCTGAGAAGCTATGGGAGCATACTCCTGCTGTAGTTTTCGTCTATCAGCAGGTTAGGAGAATATTGTCTGCATTTTAGAAAGACATTTGATGAAAAATCTCTCAATATCCTTATGAATAAGATAGAAACGTACATGATAGATGAGAGTATTAATTGGTAGATGCACAGTATATGTCAAGTTAGTGTTATAACAGACTTACTGCTCTTAAGGCATGTCTTAAAGAAGAGGAATCAGCTTTCTTTTGTATGATTTCAGAGCATGGTACCAGAGCCAAGAGTCAAAGTCAATGATGTAATTTGATCGGTTATAAAATATAATAAAATTTGCCATGGCTGGTGTTGCTCAGTGGATTCAGTGCCAGCCTGAGAACCAAAGGGTTGCTGGTTCGATTCTCAGCCAGGGCACATGCCTGGGTTGTGGGCCAGGTCCCCAGTGGGGGGTGCGTGAAAGACAACCATACATTGATGTTTCTCTCTCTCTCTTTCTCTCTCACTTCCCCTCTCTCTAAAACTAAATAAATAAAATCTTTTAAAAATTTTTAAAAAATATAATGAAATTTCATAAAAGGTAGTGAATTATCTGTCACCAGAAGTATGCAAAGAGATAAAAACCAAAAAAAAAGAGACGCAAATCTATACATGACAGAAGTTAGAATAATCTAGTGCAAGAATTCTCAGAACATTTTCTGTCAAGACTTCCTACAATTCTTTAAAATTACTGAAGAAAGCTTTTGCTTATGTGCATTACACCTATCAATAAAATACAACTTAGAAAGTTTTAAATTATTAATTTTAAGATAATAATAGTATATGTTAACTAGCTTTATGAAAATATGTATTTGTGGTTAAAATTGAGTGAGAAGAGTGGCATTATTGTATGTTTTTCTGATTTAATAGAAGAGAGTGGATTCTCAAGTCTGCTTCTCATTCAGTTGGCTGAGATATATGGTTTTACTTGAAAAAAATAAACACTTCACACAGATATGTAGTCTGAAAGGTGGTAGTGATGGTGATGGTGGCATTTTAATTGTTTTTTCAGATGATTGTGAATATGTGAACAATCAACAAAATTTCTTAAAGGGTGACTGCATTGTGGAGCTTGAAACCATAGCAACTGAGCTTTTCATGTCTGTTACGTTACAAGGCATTGATTGGTCTAGCTTGCTTGTTGATCTTTTACCCATGCACGATTTTGTGACTTCATGGATGATGTCATTTGGAAAATATAGGTTGACTGAGTTATACAGATCCTCTAAATATTGACAAATTTTATTATACAATATCAAAAAAACATTTTAACATCACCTATCTAGTAAAAATTATTTAAATATTGGAAGCTGTCAAGCGTAGTGATGGACAGTCTTTCAAAATTCTGATATTTGCCTAAAAATTCAAATTATTGACTCACAAATAGTTTCAGATGTCATTGTTTTGGCTGATGTTGTTTGATGTGGCAGGCTCACTTTGCTAATTTTGGAGAAAGTGCTTTGTTAAGTAGCCACATCTGAAAAACTAGTTTGTCAGTTGTTTCGTCAAATGAAAATGGATGTGATGAAAAAGCATCTAGTTCAGCTCACAATTGTACAAATGTTTTTACTTGAGACAATAGACTTTGTGTAAAAGAAGCACTCTGTATTTCACATTTTTATTACACAGAACACGTAAAACGTGTTCATCAAAAGTCAAGATTAAAAAAAAATAATAATATTGGCTGCTTCCTTAAGGATACCTTGAGTGAAATGGACATTGTTTTGCTACTGGTATGTGAGTTTGAAACACAGTGAACACTAATTTAGTGTATTGCTGAGGCCTTGATTCCTGCTAAGCATCATCATTCTTACCCACAATTGCTTTTGCACCATTAGTGAAAATGTCAACTCAGTGAAAAAAGCAAATAATGTCTTACTATCCTTATAAATATACTTGTGACCTTGTGAAATCCTGAGATGGTCTATGGCACCCCCAGTTTTCCAGAAGGCACACTTGAGATCCACTAATCTAGTGATTAATGGCACAGAGTCCAGATTAGGCTACTGTGTTTTTAATTTTGGATGCACTATTTACACGTTGTCTGACCTTGGGCAATATACATGTTTCTGAGCCTGTTTCCTCATCTGTAGAGTAGGGACAGTCATAATAACTATCACTCAGGGTAGTGTGAGCAGTTAAGGAGAAAATGTTATAACCCAAGCAGTCCATCACTTGACTATACTTGATATATTTTGACGTATGTCACAGCTATAGTGATAATGACCCAGTTGTTTCATTGTAAAACAGAGTTAGGTTGTGTCGTTTTGACTCGTTAGAAGACAGAAGAAATTATCTTTAAAATACTCAGTGTTGAAATTCTATGATTATGTTTGACTTATAAAAATTATCACCGCCATCATCACAAAAATAATAGGTAGCTGATACTGTGAGGTGGGGGTTAAATCTCTCCCACCCGAAGAAAGTCATCGCAAAAAAACACACCAACTGAAAAAAAAGTAGTCAGCATGGTATGTAAGAGCAACTGCAAACCTACCCCTTCCAACCAGTGTGCTGTGTAGAAAAGCCTCCTGTATAAGTCTAGTGCCCATCTTTTGGCCTGTTCCTAACCTTTGCAGTGTTCATGAGGGCTGTGAAACCTGAGCGCCCTGGGTTTGAATTCCAGCTGGGCCTCTTACTAGCAGTGTGGCTCTAAGCATTTTACTTAAGCACTCTGAGCCTCAGTTTCCTCACCTGAAAAGGGAGGAAAACATTTGCATTTACTTCAAGAAACAGGTGTGAAGATGCACATTTATAAAGTGCCTAGAACAGTGCCTGGTAAGGAATAAGACGTTCAAGAAAAGTTCTCAATTTCCTTTGTCCAAAAACGCACCAACAACAGTTTAACATCCTAATGGGCAATATATTTAATTCACATTTTTGTGTAGTAGCGTAGGCTTGAGATTTCAAAGGTAAATGAAATCATTATATGTCCTTTGAGATTTTTAATGTCAAAATGTAAAGTTGGCTTTAGATGAATTGTCAGTGTAGAACAACTACCTGATAGATATGGAAGAAAAAAAAGGTGATATATTAAAATATTTAGCAGTAAAGCAAGAGTACTGATCAAAAAAAACAAAAAAAAAAAATGTTGGTCCTGTTGGGGGCAGGGAACTGAAGCCTCAGCAGGCATTAACCATCCATGCGTTGGATCATAGGGGATTTTACCAAGTAGAATGACCACAGCACTTTCTCTGAGCTCACTCTTGCTATATGCAGGTCAGATAATTCATTTCAGAAGGAATGATAAGCAAGCTCTGAATGGCTGCTGATTGGTTTATTTTATTTCTTCTCGATACTAAGGAGGGAATCATTTCCGCAGTGAAGTGAAGAAGTTCAGGGAATTGAGCACAGGAATTATATTCCCAGCTTCTCATGAACTTGTACAGGCTGAGTAACTTAAAGAACCAGCCTATATTATCACCAAAGACAAAGAGTGCACCCCCAGTGCAACCAACGTTTATAACTCAGAGCCAAGCTGTCTCTTTCACTGTGAAGCTGGGATTGTGAGAGTGAGAGAAAAAGACCATAACTGAAAATGACAAAATATCATCTTACTCCATTTAACTATAGTTGGGGAGCCTTTGAATCATCAAAGCTAACTTAAAATAAAAGAAGAGAAAAACTGCTATATTCTCGTGAGCAGACACTGCAGGAGCAATGTATCTATGGAGCCACCAGCTGAACTAGGTCCTCTCCTGCAACTCATCAAAAGCCTTGTGAGGTCTCTTCCATTGCAAAATCCCCTAAGCAGTTATCCTCACAGAGGCAGAAAGAGGTCAGTTGGGTTTTTATTTTTGCTTTGTTTTTTCGCTGTTGTTATTGTTTGGTTTTTTTTTTTTAATCCCACAAGGAGTCAGAGGTATTGGCATTTAGCAAATCCTCTTTTAATTTGCACACTGGGAAAATTCAATTGAGACATCATTAAAAGAAAAGAGACCGGCAAGGCACCATTTGTCAAGCCTGTCTTTGAGATATCACTGCATTTCAAGGGATTCAGTGATGGGCAGAATTACATTTTCTTGTTTCTGCCTAAGCTTCTGTAGAAGAACACGCAGTTCTTTTTTTTAAAGCTAGAAACCTAGAAAAAAGATATGTCTATATCTATATCTTTCTATAAATTGCCTATACCCCACGTGTGGAACCCTTCTCAGCAGTAGATGGACAGTTAAGCAACACCCTAGTTCTATTCTCAGAGGTGATTCAGTTTGGAAACTCCCAGGGAAAATTAGAGTCATGAATGAAGGATGCCAGTTAAAAAATAAAGATGTCTGAAAACTGCTTGAAAAACAGGCAGCGCAAAAATTACAACAAACTTCGAGGCCAAGAGATGAGAGTGACTCAAAATTCAGACTTTGGATATTTTATGCAAGTACTTCAACTCTTGAGTTTCTGTTCACTTACATATAAAATCAGAATACTACTACTTTACAGGCGTTTTATGATTACGTATCAAGAGTCTGGCAATGTACAGACATTTCCTGACGCTCAGCTTCTCTCTCTTCACGTGGACATGGTCAGGTTCAGACGCTTTTGTCCCCAGGCTGCTGGGGCTGGAATCTCACATCTGCCACCTCCTACATGCCTGATGTGGGAGACTGGGAGATGGGACTGCACTTCTTCAAATCTCTGCTTGCTCAAGATGTAGCTTAATGTATCCTATGTAAGAGGGTTTCTGTGAAAACTAAATACAGTATTGGGCAAAAAGTGCTTGCAGAGTTCCAAGGACAGAGCCAACACTACATCAATATAGCTCACGTTGTTACTATCTACTTAAGAAGCCGGAGGCAAACACTGGTCTGGCTTGTACGTCACCAGTATTTTTGAAAAATCAACTACTTTCTTGTTTTTGTATTTTTAAATTTTGTATTTTTGTCCTTGCATTTTGATCACTTATGTATTTTATAATTAAGGCTGTTCAAAGGAACGGTTAAATATTGCTCTATAAATGGTATAAACATATATATAATGTAAAAATATAAATAATTGCAAATACCCCTGCTCTCAAGGCTGCTGCGGATGGTTACAATTAAACTCTATCCATTGTTCTTGTTTTATTGTGGCGGGACATTAAAGATGGAGAATTAGTTTTTATGTTCGTAAAATATACAATAGTTTTTTATATTCATATATTATCCCAATAGTTTCCTTACCCTGTCTGCAGCCTCAATTCTATTTCTATTTTATTTGAACTTGTCATCTTTTTTTTGTTTTTGTTTTTCTGTTTAATTTTTATTTTATTTTTTCTCTTTAATTTCTAAATAATTTTATTTATTTTTATTGTTGTTCCAGTACATTTGTCTCCATTTTCTCACCACCACTTTCCCCCACCCCACCCACCCCCACCTCCAACCATCAGTCCTTTCCGCCTTTGGCTTTGTCCATGGGTCCTTTATACATGTTCCTTGAAGATCCTTCCCCTTCTTTCTCTCGTTATCCCCCTCCCCCCTCTCCTCTGGTTACTGTCAGTTTGTTCTTTATTTCAATGACTCTGGTTATAACTTGCTTGTTTGTTTTGTTGATTCGGACCTATAAGTGGAATGAACTTGTCATCTTTTAAGTCGTGGGTCAGGCATTGTTTCACCAAAGTGTTTCCCCCATCTGACCAAGCATAGCCGGTTTCTCTCTTCTCACCACGTCCACAGCACCTTGACCCAAGCCTCTCATGTGCCACACCATTTGGTTCCTTTTTTATTTTAAAGCAATTTGAAATTTACAGAAAAGTTGCAAGTACAATTTGGAGAACTTCTGCATACTTTTAACCATATTCACCAACTTTATTCATTTTGTTACATTTGTTTTATAGTTTGTGTTTGTGTGTGTGTATAACACACAT
>VMDR010019226.1:0-18502 GCA_007922815.1 Macrotus californicus
GTCGTTAGGAAGTTGCACTGCAACCCGTCCAGAAATGTTCATCTGAGGGGACTCACAGCACCCAGGTATTCAATGTGTGATGGAAAGATTGCTTGATTGTTCCATAAATTACACCCCAAAACATATTATGATGATGGTTTAAATTTGAAAACATGCTGTACACAAAGTGGCCATACTACAGCACAAAACCTTTCCTTTTACCGTTTTTAAATTGGCAATATGAGTGAGTTTTTATTTTCACAGGATTTTTAGCTGGGTGATCCCAAGGTTGACCTCCATAAGTCAGGAGTTATAGATGTGTCAAGCCTGCAAAGCTGAGGACTCGGGGTCCAGCCTGCAGGCCACACAACACAACAGATGTGTTCTGCAGGTGTCCAAGTAAGTGCAGGGAAGAAACGAGCTGCAGATGGTGATAGCACAAACCTGGCCTGTTAGCGTGCCAGCTTTAATTTAAATACAATGGGATTTCCGTCTCCAGTGCTTCAGAACAATGGGATTTTCAGTTTTACATTACAGTTTTTCTTGTTTATATAATGATCCTTCTGAATGCATTTTCACTTGGATCATCTTTTTTCATTATCTCCACATCCAAGAATACTTGGGGTGAAATTGCTCTAATCACCATTTTATTTCAGGTTCTGTGTTAGCCAGGGGCTTTCCATTCTGGATATGCAAAGCAAGAGCTCATAAACGCACCTACGTAACACACAGAAGTAAGGCTGTTGCCTATCAGTTAAGATCGGAGGAATTTGTATGACTGTGTTGTTCAGAGTAGAGACTGTGGAAGGGGAGCAAGTCTCCCCGTGACTCACCTCCCCTGTGACTCACTGGACCCACTTGGAGCCCCATCTCATTTCCAGGGTTTCCGCTAAGTGTTATTGAAAGATACCGGCTCCTTAGCTTCCATTCATCAGCTGACATCTATCTGGTAGATGTGGTGCTCTGTTCTTCTCATGGACCAGAGAATAAGCAAACTTGTAGTTTGTTTATAAATTATTTAAATTATAAATTATTTTTTCTGTAACTTGTAACTCCAGAACAAAAGAAGCCTTGTGGTAGAGTTCTTCTGGGGCCAGAGGAGCAGAGAGCGTGGGGACCACAGGGAAATAAACGTGTGTCGTTTCAAAGGGACCCTGAAGTACAGCACAGCCCAGCCCCCTTTTTTGCTACAAGTTCTGAGAAATACGACATGATGTTTTTTCTAGACCACATTCTGCAGCCTGTACCTGTAACCATCTTTATGACGGAGAAGCAGACCCTTTTACAACTTTGAGTGGCTGCATATTCTTGTAAATCAACTTTCGTGTTTAGGTGCAGGGGCTAAAGATTTTTTGTAGAACTTAAGTTTATATTCTTCCAGTATTTAAGAATGGCCGTGAAGAAAACCAGAGGCGTCTATACTTTCCTGGCTACATGCCCTATAAATCGTTTGTTAGAGTCAGCCTACATTGGTTTGTGAAAGCCAGTTCAGTTTTTACAGACTTTGCCAACCAGTTGTTAAACACAACCATTACTAAAAATTAAATGTTCAGTAAAATACTCAACATTTCTAACTTCCTAACTGTTTTCTGACGTTTACTGTGATCTGCTTCTGAGGTGCTTCACGCTGATTGTACTGGCATGGTGCCTGCGCTGCGCCCAGGGTGCGGCCCTGCTCGGCCTCCCGCCCCGCACGCCGGGCCGCCAGCCCCAGGTCGGCCGTGGTGGGAGTGTGTGAGTTCCACAGCAGTGTTTCTCCCAGGAGAGCACCGCACCACTGTGGGGGAGGCAACATACTCTCCCTCCTACCCTTCTAAGTTCTTCCATCTGGACAAATAATCAAATTAACATGAGGAGATTAACAAGAGAAAACGACCAGGGTTATTATGTATACGCTTTCGGAGTTTCCCTCAGAATGTGGAACCAGCCGTCTTTACTAGTGGGCACAGAGGGGACTTGGAGTAGATGGGCCTTGTGAGGTTCCTCCCGTCTGCCCCGCTAGTTGATACTGCAATAGAGTTACCTTTGACGATAGCTCCCTTCCTGGAGCAGGCCCTCTATCTAAATTCTTTTAGGCAGTTAGGGGGAAGATTAAAGGTTTTTCCTGAGTCTTTCATTCTTTAAAAATAACCAGCTTGAAATAATATCTAAAAAAGGGCACATTTTGGGGTAGCAGAGCCTGCCTCCCCTCCCCCCCACGTGCAGAATGTAAGTACGTCCTCAGCAGAGCTGTGGGAGCTAGTGTAGCTCTCCTGGTCAAGGCCGCCTTCCTTCTGACTGCGGAGCAGCGCTCATCCCCTTGGGAGGTGGGCGAGCTTACCAAACACTGCTCCTTGAAAATGAGTTTCTGTCGGCTCTCAGGCACGTCTTCATCCCGTTAGTGTTTCTTCTCGTCAGGGTTTGAGAAGACTCTAAATGCGTTGTTAGGTTTTTCAAAACATTTTTTAACTTCTCTTATACCTTCTAGGTCTAATTAGTTAAGACTAATAGACTCTCAGGTTGATCCTGTTATTTTTTTAAATAACATAGTGAGTATAGGAAGATTTTAAAGTTAAAATTAAAAATAAAATTCCTTTCTCTTTGTTCTTTTAAATAGGATGCGATTTTCTTAGCAAGGTTGCTTTTAAATAGCTTAATAAAAATGTGTGCATGCACTTGCATTTCTTAGGACAGTTTGTAAGAAGATTCAAGTCTGACTTGCCTAACGTTGGCTGGAACTGTAGGACAGGCGTGTGTGTGGCGTTGTGATTTTATTTCTGCTTCTTGGTTCATGTAACAGAAAAAAGGGCTAAGGGAAGGGACGTTTGGTATCAGGAGTCTAGCTTTCTAGGCATATGAGGTTTTTCTCTTTAGTTGCTTGAGAATGTAATGATGTTTCCTTTCAAAGACAGGCTGGCAGGATCTCCTTCCCCTACATCACCCACCCCAAAAACAAAGCCACACTATTTCTACCCCTGCAGGGTGTCTCTGACTTTTGGTCAGCTTTAATGAGGGCCGCATAGGTGGGCCATATTTTTAGAGCCCTACCAGCGGAAGCTGTGGCACGTTGAGCAGGTACTTTAATTCATTGGTATATAGAAATGACTGTTTTCTGTTTCACACACTGAACGATGGTCACTTTAAAAGTGATTTAATTATTGATAAACAACTCTAGGGAAGAATGTTGTGTAATATGAGTCACTGTTCTGCAGAGTTCCCTTCACGTGAGCTTTAAGTCTATAAGGAATCGAATAACAGATGTAAAGTGTGTCACGTTTGTATGAATTTCTCCTTGTATGCACAACATCTTCTTTTGCACATAAGGAGCTCCTGTTGCCTTAATTACAGTGGCTGTGTACCTCCGAGCGCTGCATGTGCTTACTGAACCTGTGAACATGGCTTGTTCACGCCGTTGTACCGTGTGCAATGTGCAGAGCAGAGGGGGGGGCTGAAATGTTGAGTCTATACATGTTTGATTCTCACATGCTTAGCTATTCAAATTTAATGCTGTAAAATATTTCTCAAACATCCTCAGAAATATTTCAAAATATTTCAAATATTTCTGAGGGTTCTGAAATTGTCTGAAATTTTCACCAAGGAAGGAAGTTTGTACTTTAGAAGAGAGAGAGAGATCTGCTGTGTAACGTTTTAAATGTGTTCCTTTTTAAATGAAAACAACATTATCAAGCAACATGTTTTTGCCTTAGCTTCTGTGTCCAACTTGAAATAATTAACACAACGTTAAGCATTTAAAATTACTTATTCTTCTATTTCCAGCCCTGGTGTAAGTGCAGTTTGATAGTGCTTTTCCTGAAAAGTCCGAATTATTATCATTTGAGGGTCGTAGAATTGACCACACTCTGAGCCTGGAGACTCTTAGACCGGCCTGCACGGTGCCTGTCGGTTTTATGGGTGCTGTTGTCCGGGCGTGGCAGCTGAGAGCCTGTCGCACTGGAAGCTAAAGCAAAAGTGATGTTCCCACATCACCATTATTAAAATTGAGTCCTCCAGTTACAGTTAAGTGGTGACCTAGTCTCTACAGCATTGTTTTATTCAGTCTGTAAGAGGAAATAGATAACTTAGTTTGCAGCCTTGTTTGGTTGAAATCAGATCCACTGCTCTTGCCCTTGTTAGAACGTAATGGGTTTCCGAATACAGTGAGCCTGATCAGATTGTGAAACTCAGTGTTGTGCTGGGATGGCCTCTCAGGCTGCTGAGCGAGCAGCAAGCTCGACTGACTGCTGCACTTGCCTTGCCTGTCCGCACTAACTATGTCCGCACCGTGTTTCTTGTCCAGCCTTGCCAAACCGAAGCCCGAGGAGAGATGAACAGCAAACCAGATGCAAAAATGGCTTGAGAAGCACATGTTGCGCAGTTGTTTAAAAAAAAACAATAAATTTACTTTTAATAAATTCCTAGTGGCTGTTGAAGAGTTTTGTTTACGACATCAGCAGTTTTGATGGTTTTAGTAATTCCATACTAATCAATTTGGAAGTTTTTGATCGTGATTTCAAGATTGGGTGTTTAAATTACTGCTTTAAAAGGCAGAGAAGTGTTTTTTCCTATCTTTCTTTATGAGCCCCCTCTCACAGTAGAAAACCACGGTCCTAGCTGCTGGCGTATTCAGAAATCATCAGCACATGCCAACTGGATGTTGGAATCAGTGCTTTCAAGGTTATGTAATGTTCCAGTTTGCTTTCGTTGTATACCTCAGTGGCTGGGGACCCAGGCAGATATCCGTTAGGATAGCCGCCCGTCAGTCGAGGACGAGGTGGGCCAGTTTGAGAAGTTTGAAAGTAACTTGGGCAAAGAAAAGTGCCTTCATGGGTTACAGAATCTAGATGGGAAGTGAGGGGATCGGGAAATAAATGTTTGGCTCAGGCATGGCTTAACCAGCAATTTCTTCCAGTGGGAAAAAGTAGAGCTGCTCTGGCTAGTAATCCTGAGGGTTGCTGAGACCACAGGGAGTGAAGGCACACACTCTTTTACAGAACGTTTCCGGAAAGAGTCTGGCTGGCTAAGTGTTCTAGTCGCAGATCCCAGCGCTGGTCCAGGTGGGTCTCAGGGCCCTTCCTTCAGAATGAAGTCTTCCTGGAAGACTTGTTTCTCATGGCCCCAGGATTTCCCACAAAGATCGTACTTGGCTAGCTGTACTTTCTGAAAATTCTGGGGTTGCTTTCTAGTTACAAATGAATGTGACCGTGAAAACGAAGGCCAGGTACTGAAAGGGTGTTGTGGAACTGGGGCGCGGGCTGTGAGGAGGGTTTTCGCTCTGCCGCCATGGTAGCAGCGCGCCGTCCCCCTCACGCCCCCGGCTCCACCAAGCAGAAGCCCTCACTCACCGATGTTGTAGGAAGGATGGACACAGAATAGGTTTCTTTGTTCATGTCAGAAGTATTGGGGCTTTTAGTTTTTTATGACCCAAGCCTTGTGGACTAATATGACCAGTTTCACGTTGGTAAAGTTAAATGGCATACGGTGCGGCCTGCTGGGGTTTAGGGGATGCACTTAAACTCAGTGCGTGCAAACCACCCCGTCCAAATGACACAGGAGCAGCACTGTCTCACGGAAGAGAGAGAACTTGCAAAGAGCAACATTGTATAATTTTGTTTTCCTGCTCGTCATCTGGACACAGTAAACATACTGTTCTATAAGTACACGTATTGGGAGATTTCCTTGGAATAAATTCCAAATTTGTAAATCCCAAGGACTTAACTGTATGCTTCTTTTAATTTGAATGGAGACAGACGTTCCCGTTTTTAACACAGGAAAGTGGGTGTCAGCCTTACCTGTTAGCAAAGACCAGTGTCGGGTCGCTGATGTCATATTCTGCGAGTATTCTTCTTCCCTCGTTAGCGGTTTGAAGTGGAGAGCCTCTGACAGCTACAGCCCTGCAGCTGACTGCAGAGGAACCAGAGGAGGCTCAGGGCGTGACAGCCAGGCCTTCCCAGGGCCTCCCTGATGCTTCTAACGTTTCTTTTCCGTAGACCTGCCGCGTGCCTGCAGAATGCGGGCGTCACGGGTGACACTTACTGTATAGTCTCTGTGAGGCAGACCTTTTTGTAAAAGAAATTTTTGACAGTTCTGAGATGCTAAGTCAATTTCAGTTCCAGACTGGGTGAGAAATGGAATTTTTTTTCAGCAACTGATGTGAAAATGGAAGGCGAGTGACTATTCACTTCCTAATGATGCAGGGTAACTAAACACCATCACACCATCGAAAAATATGCCAGAGACGTTTACCACAACATATATGGGAAATATTGTGTCTGATTTTTTTATTTGTTACCATTAGAGACTCTGTATCTTTTACATTAAAAATAATGGACCAAGTACATGTTATTTCTAAATGTATTTTTAATCAAGCCACAAATTATTACATCAAGGTAATTGTTTGATTCTTACAGTCTTTTAAAGAATTTACTGGGGAAGTGACCTCTTTCATAATTGAATGTAGTATTTTTTTTTAACCTATGTTTAATAATAGCCGATTTAGAAATGGAAGACTAAAATTGGGTTAAGTTTCAGATCGTAGTGAAATAGGTCTCCTGTCAACCTTGCTGCTTAGCATTTTGTCTCCGAGTGGATGAGCCAGCCTTGCTTTCGCCAGCGATTTTCGAACTTTTTCATCTCATGGCACACACAAAGTGCCAAAATTCTGTGGCACACCGACCCACACGTTTTTTCACAGATCTGACAAATAGATACAATGTTGATTCATTCACACCAGACTGCCGTTGCTATGTGGCTGTTGTCATTTTTTTATTGGACAACCTAAGGGAAGAGAGGTCAGAGCTCCTGACTAAGTAGTGAGGTATTGCACGTTTTTAAAATTTTTTGGTGTACCTGCTGAAAACTGCTCTGTGGTGAGGCCAAGCCCCCGATGCTCTTCTGGCCCTTTCCTGCCTGTCCCAGAACTTTGGCCTCCACAGTTTGTTCTTCTCTGTCCCATATCCTCAGTGACACCCCCTCTGCTGGGTCCTTTTCCCTTTGCCCTACACTGGGCTGCCATCGCCTCTGTCTCAGAGAAAAGCCTCTCTCCCCTCCCTGCCCTTTCAGCTGCTACCTTGTTTTCTCTCTTCCCTTCTTCAGAGCAAACCTTCGGATACATTAGTGCCTGTTGTCCTCATTCCCTGTTGTCTCTTAACCCGTTCGGTACGGGGGCTGGATATATCCGGCGCCCATCTGATGACCTGTGTGGACGAGCGCCGGATATATCCGGCATCCATCTGTATATAATTTTTATAAATTTTACTTATATAATTGATAGAATTTTATATAACTATCTCTTAATATTAAAGTTACAAACAATACTTGGAAAAAAGCATTGTTTTATTAAGCATAGATCTTATATAAGGTTAGGAAAGTCTCCACACAAAGGAGGACTGACCATGTGCTATGTGCGCGTTTTCCGCGTGGCACCTCGTACAGCGGGAGTGTCGCGGCGGAAAGAGCGCTCGTACCGAAAGGGTTGAACTCCCTTCAGTGAAGCCTTCATCCTCTTCAGCTCCACAAAACCTGCTCTCACCCACGTCACGGCACCCGCGGCCTCTGCATGGGTGAGCCTTCCCTGTGCGCTCCGCTCTGCCCGGGGACTGCAGAGGCACTTGGTGCAGCTGTCTTGCTTTCCTTTGGGATCGCCCTTGCCGTGTCCCCTCCTTCCTTTCTGCCCTCCGTGTCCTTGTCTCCTTGGGCAGTTCTGCATCAAGCTCTGTTCTCCTGATGTTGGAGTGCCCCAGCACTCAGTCCTGAATCTCAGTCTCTCTCTCTCTCTCTCTCTCTCCAGCAACACAGAATCTTTCTATTCTTAGGAAACGGCCTCAGGGCTCTATAGCAGCCTGTGCTCTATAGCAGCAGACGGCTCCCGCTTCACAGCTCCCACTTGGGAGTCCGGTGTGAACTCTGGATTGGAGGCCCGACCGTCTTCCAGACGTTGTCACTCAGATGTCGAGCAGGCTCTGGAACGTGACCACCCCAGCTTGGGGTCGGACAGTTTGCCCAGAGCCTCTGCTCTCAGCCTTCCTCTTGTCAGATGAGGGTGGCACGTTTCCAGCTGGTCAGGTCTAAAACCTGGAGTAATCCTGACTCCTGCCTTTTCCTTACACCTCACATTTAACTTGTTAGTGTTCAGAAGCCAAAGCCCGTTTGATGTGATTTCAACACATATCTCTAATGCTAGCACTCCCAGTGCCCTCCCTGCCGCCACCTCGCTCTGGTGACAAAGCCCTCATCCTGCCCTCCCCACTTCCACGCAGCCCCATAGCTCGGCAGCTTCGAGTTACGTCCCTTTTCTTCTCCCTTCAGTCGGGGTGAGAGTCACCTGTCGGACCCCACAGGACTTGCCCTGCCTCTCTGACCTCACTCCTGCGCTGCTTCCTGCGTTGACTTCAGCGACACTGGCCTTGTCCTCTCCGAATCTGTCACGTCCACTACCACTTTTGTCCTTGCTCACCCCTCTACCCAGAATCATCTCTCAAGTGTCCACTGGGTGTCTCTTGTGCTTTTAACGTCTTTACTCAAATGTCACCCTTTCAGGGGCTCAGTCCAACACTGCAGGCTTTGTTCCCTCCCACTCTGTGGCATTATTTTCCCCCTCGGCACTCATCACCGCCGGACACACGCTGCATCCCACAGACTCGGGGTGGTAAGTCAAGAGTGGCGGGGCTGGTTCACCCACTTTCCCTGTCATGTCCCTAGCAGATTGCCTGGGGTGTAGTCAGGGCCCAAGAGTGTAACAGGGGCCATCGCCTGCACCCCTTCAGCACACCCCCGACTTCCAGCGGCCAGTTTCGGCTCGGTGCCCGAGGCCTCTCTGGAGCCTTGGAAGGAAGCTCTGCTTCTCTGTGCTGGGCGGCCCGGGGTGCCCGAATAGCACCTTTTCAGAGCAGCCCTCGACCAGCGACCCGAGAAAGCCAGTGTGAAAGCACTCTGGTCCCCGTGGCCCTCAAGAATGCGACGCTAAGGCATAAATCTGTGCCCTGACCCCTGAAAGTACGATCGTTAGACCAGGGACCTGGCAGGACCTGGAGCCTGTCAGAGACGAGGAATCACAGGCCCTGCTTCAGACCTGCTGACATGCCAATCTGCAATTTAACGGTCCAGACTGAGAGGCCCTGTGGTACCTGATACCCACTCAGGGGCTGGCCTGGGGGTGGGCTTTCCGGTCCCACAGTGGTAACAGGCTGAGGACACTTCTGGGCTGTGTTCCTCTCCTTTGTCACATGTGCCTTTCCACTAAACCACTGCTGCGAATCCCTGTCTCAGGATTGCCGTCTAGCAAAGTCCAACTAAGATGAGTGTTTGTGGAGCAAATGAATAAATGAAGATTTCTAGAGTCAGGGGTGGCATGTATGTGACCAGTTTCTCCAATTTGTCACACCAGGGCAACTCGTGTGGGTGCTGTCCTCGTCCCTGAAAGACCATGTCACTTCCAGACCCTCCTGTGACTGAGGGGGCGGTTAGTTCCCGGAGAGCAGGCCTGGTCAGACAGACACCTTAGAGTGACAGCGTGTTCTCTGGGTTGTTGTTGAAGTTACTATTTTCTTGGCTGTTATTAGCTGTAAATGACTTCATTATTTTTCTATTATAGCAGGCTTGCAAAAAATGTGATTTTCCAATTAAATTCATTTTGGGCAGTTTCCAACCTTCAGGCTGGGAAGTGTATAGTTGAGGTCAAGCCAGGAATACGTGTTTAAAGTGCCCTGTTAATGTCTTTGTAAGCCTCAATGTCAGCCGCCACGAGATGGTGTGAGATTCTTCTCCTTAAAGAAGTCAGGACCCTGACTACTCTTCACAAGCTTTGAGAGCCCCTGAGGCCTAGGATGGGAGCTGGTCGAACCCCTCGTGCTCTGAAGGCCATGTCCCGACATTTGCAGACTGACTCACCCACAGGTGTTACTCTGAGCGCCTCATTCTTCCCAGCAGCCCTGGGGGACACTGCTGAGCGCCTGGGGCCTGGCCTCCCTCTGGAGCTGAAAATCCTCCTGCTTCCCTGGGAGCAGGGGCAACTTCGCCCCCTGGGTTTCTTCTTCCATAACAGCTGTAATATTTTGTTATGGCATGTATTTCTTCTGTAAACATTATTTCTCTCTCCTTTTTGGTTATTTAACATTTCCAGTGCTTTAAAAAAGAAAATAAAGGAATAATTTTACATTCTTTGTCCACACAAGGAAACAGACTTTGAAATGAACTAAATGGACACAAACTAACTGCAGAATATCCCTGCTTTCTGTGCTAAGGTGTCTTTATTTCTGCTCCTCCAGCTGACCTAGAAGGTCCCCCATTATCACTCCAGTTCCCGTTTCTGATCGTGTTGGGTGATCGCTGATCGCTGTGTCATCCCTCATGTAGTGACTTCCACCAATATTATGGCTAGTGGCTAGCGTTCGCTGAATATTAGCATGCTGGACAGTCTGCTGAAAGGATTATTCTTGATTACCCACTTAATCTATGTAATAGATTATGTATATAATGTCAACATATATAATATATAATGTATATTATATACATATTATCTATAATCTATATAATAACCCCAAGGTAAGTACCCTTTTAGCCCCATTTTATGGATGAAAGAACTAGATGCAGGTTCAGAGAGGTCAGCTCATGACCAGGCTCCCACAGCTGCCCCGTGGCGGAGCCACGAGGGATCCGCTCCTGAGGTGGGCGCCTGCCCCTCTGCTGAAACGGCCGCGCCTTCCTGGCCTCTCCGCGGCTGTCCTGCTGCGCCCACACCGGAGTGGGAGCCACGGTGGCTATGAAGCTGAGCTCGTGAGGCGGCATTGCTCTGTGTGCTATGAGAAAACACAGATCCCTGGTGCTAGCTGGGAGATGTGGAAGTTAGTGTCTTTTGAGCCTGGCTTTTCATTTGTGTTCTTGGCCTGTTTGATTTCTGTAGCTTTCTGTGTCTGGGCTACTTTTTTTGTTTTTTCCCCAAAATGATTCTTAAGGACTTGGGAATTTCATTGTTAATTTAAAAACTACCAAGTGCCACGTGTCCTCCCCAAAACAGCTGACTCTGAAACTTGCCTCTACTGTATCAGGAATGCTGTGGAGATGAAAACAGAAAAGTCTAGCTTCCCCCCTGCTCTTTTCTCGGGTGGCTGCTGAGTCCTGACTGCTTCTGTTTTGACAGCTCACTTCCCTTTCCTTCTACACACTTTCTTGTACCTTAGCTCTGCTCCACCAAAGCTGTTTCTTGTATTTTTCCCTATGAAAATAATTGTGAGGCCACTCTTCCTCAGGATGTATTCAAAGTCTGTGCTTGTCTACCAATCGCCTGCAGATTCCTGGGTCCGCTCTGCCTTTGACCCTGTCAGTGCTGCCCAGGTCAGCAGGCCTGCCAACCGGTGGGGGCCTCAGAGGCCAGGCTGCCTTGGGCCCCGCCCTGCAGAGGCTGCTTGGTCAGTTGGACTTGCTTCCCCGGCCCCTCTGCTCCTGCATCCATCTGGGACCTCAGACCTGGCTGGAGTGATTTCCACTGCTGCTTGTAGGGAAATAACTTCTTATCTAATTTCTGTTTTTATCATTGGTTTTAGTCATGAGGAAAACATCTCGAGTTACTTTACTTTTGAATTCCTAGAATTTCAGGTTTCTTTCCTCTTTAATTTTATCGTCTTTTAGAATATGGTGCTGAAAACATTTCTTAATTGAGGAAATTATATCATCTACTTACACTATCTCAGTGTGGGTTGATTCTGAAACAGGTGCCAGGCAGCAAACGTTAGACAACCTGGTGATAGGCGCTCTCACAGACAGGTTTCCCTCGAGTGCTCTTCCTGGAGCACAGCACCAGCCACTTCCTGGTGTCGCTCAGGGTGCCGTGGGGAGCAGGCTGACCTTCCACGCCGGGCACTCTCTGCTGCACACTGAGCTGTCCTAGACACACTGGGGGAATGGCAATTGCCCTGAGATAACCTCGGCTTGCTCCGTCTCAACATTCAGGTAAGTATCAATGACCAGAAAGCCTCCTGACGGGCCGTCATGTTTCAGCACTTAATGATCAGTGTCCTTTAAAGATGAACTTTCCCTGCTCCTGTACCAGCTGGCGGGTGAGAGCTGAAGATCAGGAGCCAAGGAAGTCTACATACAGCTTGTGAAGTGTAGCCTCTCTGCATTCCCCACCCCGAGGCTGGTGGGAAAGGCCAGCAGCCTGCTGTGGGTGGGGGTGGGCTTCTGACCCAAGTCACCTCTCAGGGAACAACTTCACTCCCTTCCGTCTCCCCGTCCGCCGTCGTGTTGTGTGACTCAGAGACGCTCACAGTAGGCCTATGCATCTGTCTGCCTTGCACAAAGAAGCACCTGCGCAATGAAGTAAGTTGAGGATTTCACTACGCACCTGGCAAGAATTGTTTCTAACGATGACCAAGTGGACTTCTTCAAGTCTGGTTTTGGAACGTATATGATTCCTGAGTAATGGTAAGGTAAAACCATTAATTCGCACCTTCTACAAATGTTTACTGGGGGCCTGCTGTGTGCGAGGTCTCGTGCTAGGAGTGAGGACTTCAGTGGTGGCTGTGACACAGTAAGCAGGAACTGAGGAAGGGGTTGTGTGAGGAAGAGCTAGTGGGCCTCCCTCCAGAAGCTGATGTGGAAACCGGGATCCAAAAGCTGTTGAGTTCTTTATCTGAAGAAGACTCTGGCGAAAGGAGTGTTTTACATCAGGGAGATTCAGACTCTTGACATGATCCACCTTGCTACCCCATGTGCACATATGTACACAAGTCACTGGGGGAGTGGTACAAGGTAACGCTTGCCCTTCCTCTCCCTGACACGCTCTGGTGCATGTTTCTGAGAGGCAGCAGGTTAAGGACCTGGGCTCTGAAGATAGATTGCCCGTATCCAAATCCCAGCCGCACACTCGTCAGCCTAGTGTCTGGGCAGGTTGACAAACATCCTGGTGTTTTTACTTTTCTCACTTGTAAAGGGCGAATAGCAGTGGTACCTGCTTCACAGGGTGTTTGGAAGCTACAGTGAGTTACTATGTACAAAGCACTTGAGAACCTCTCCTGGTACAAAGAATGCATGACGTCAATGTTAGTTACTATTATTATTATGTAATTCATTTAAAAATACTAGATGTAAAAATCAATTTTGTATCTTTAATGGGCTGAAAAACACAATTTGAAAAATACTATTTAGAAAGAATTTCACGGCTGTCCAGCTCACGGACCGCATATGGCCCAGGATGACTATGAATGCGGCCCAACACAAAATCATAGGTCTACTTAAAACCTTTTTTTGCTCATCAGTTTTCATTAGTGTTTATGTATTTAAATTTGTGGCCCAAGACAACTGCTCTTCTTCCAGTGTGGCCCAGAGATGCCAAAAGTTTGGACACCCTGCTAGATGGTGGAAACCCTCTAGGTTTGCAAAGGGAAGAAGGGAGGAGCCTGGACTTGTCTGAAAGGCACCGTGGCCTAATCTTAGGGACAGGCAGAAGTCATTCAAGAGAATGGCTCGGTAACGTTTACATTTTCTAGAAAATTTAAAGATTTCTGCAGCTGCAGCGTATAGAATGAACTAAAGAGCTGAACGAGAGTGAAGGCCAGGAACTCGGGGGTAGCTGCTGTGACAATCACAGCCAGCAATGGTGGTGGCTGTGGGCGCAGAGAGACTGCATGTATTTCTCAGGAGGAATCTGGGGGAGTCGATTAATTGGACAGATAACAAAAACAAAAAACAAAACAAACCTAGAGAGAGGGAACAGGAAGAGGTAATTCCCACGATTTTGGCCTCATCAATGGGGTAGATAGTCACACAGAGACTAGAAAACACGGGAGGCGGGGCATATTTGGGGAAATATGGTTATGGTGAATCTTGTACTGGTCTGCCATCTGCCCAAGGGCAGAGGGGTGGGAGGGGCTGGCCCAAAAACCTTGTATTTGACGCCGTGGTAGTACTCGTGGAGGGGATGTCTGGAAAGTGCGTGTAGGGAAGAAGAGCAGGCCAAGGCCCGAGTTCTGAAGACTCCTCAAATGTCAGGGGCAGCTCAGGATGGGGGCGGTGCTGTTGATTGTTGAGAAGAAGCCTCTGTAGAGAGAGGAGGAAAGCCACAAGAGTGTGGTCTTTAAAGCCAAGGCTAGAGTGTTTTTTTATTAATTATATAGAAGAGTATGGTCAACAGCGTTCCTGCTGAGAGGTCAGAAGGCACTCACATCTCAGCTGCAGGGGAGTGGCAGCGGACCAGTTTTGAATGGTTGCCCCTTGTTACGTGACGTACTTCAGCGTTTCTGTGGGATGCCGCTACGGACAGTCTCTGATGCTGATGCTTGTCCGAAGCTAAGGACATCATATATTAATTCCTATTTGAAGAAGCAAAGCTATTTGCCCCCAACACCCTAACAAACACAGATACCTGTGCCAGATTTCTGTATTTTTGAGTAATAGAAATGACATTTACGTGACATTAATCCCCATAGTACATTTTCACAAAGGAGTGTAGAAATTAGGGTATGAGGAATTAGTTTTTTTAAGTAATTGATTACCAAGGTGTCACTTAGAGGGAAAGTAAATACAGTGATCGGTTTTACTGGTATGGCGCTACTCCTTGGCTGCACTGCTGAGAGACAGCATCCTCCCGTTTCTCTTGTCTACTGAGGTGACAATTGTGGCATTGACCCGAGTGGGTGTGCATGCTGATGGCATCAGCCATGCTGAATTATAATAGGACCTACTTTCTGTTTTTGCTTATGTTTAGAAAACAAGAGAGTACTTAGGTCTGCCAACTAGCTTGTTTCATCAAAGTGCCAGGATCAAAATTATCTTTTTTGAAAACCTCTTTTTGTCCCCAAACAAAAAAATGTGGCATTTAACCATTATAGCACATGATCCATAGTCCTGACTCTATACTTAATTTTCAGACTATGTTTTCCCAGGACCTATTTTTCCAAGGTTCATGGGTGTTTCCATCCCCACGGCTTAAAAAGAAATCAAGTATAAATTGTGATTTGCAGATGTTCTTGTTTTTCAAGGCAACACTATGCATCTTTCGTGTTCTGTCCAAAGGGGTATAAAGTGTTGGGTGTGTCCAAGCTATCAATGCTTTACATAGTCTGTTGAAATTAGTATATTGAGCATGCCCAAGATTTTAGTTTGTTGGCCCTTTCAGAAAGGCTCCTAGCCGTGCTCTGCCTACATGCATAATTTTTTTAAATCTTTTTATATTTATATGCATCTTATTTATTTTTCAATTGAATGTATTGGGGTGACACTAGTTAACAAAATTACACAGGTTTCAGGTGCCCAATTGTAGAACATGTCATCTTTATACCTCATTGTGTGTTCACCACCCCAAGTCAAATCTCTGTCCACCACCACTTACCCCGGTACCCTCCTCCACCTCCCCCTACCCCCACTGTGCTAGCAATCACCGCGTTGTTGTCCATGCCCATGAGTTTTTTCTTTTTCTTCTCTTTTGTTCAATCCCTATACCGTCCCCATGCCCTCCCCCCACTACTCAGCTCTCCCTCCCTGAGAGCTGTTAGCCTACTCTCTGTCTATGAGTTTGTCACTGTTTTGCTTGTTCGTTTAGTTTGTTCATTAGATTCCACATATGAGTGAAATCATATGGTATTTATTTTTCTCTGACTGGCTTATTTCACTTAGCATAATACTCTCCAGGTCCACCCATGCTGTAGCAAAGGGAAAGGTTTCCTTTTTTATGACCGAGTAGTATTCCACTGTGTGAATGCACCACAGCATTTTTATCCACTCATCTACCGATGCACACTTGGGCTGCCTCCATATCTTGGCTGTTGTAAATAACACTGCTATAAATATAGGATCCTGCATATATTCTTTCAAATAGTGTTTGGATTTCTTTGGAAATATTTCCAGAAGTGGAATCACTGGTCATAAGGCAGATCCATTTTTAATTTTTGGAGGTGACTCCATACGGCTTTTTACAGTGGCTGCACCAGTTTGCATTCCCACCAACAGTGCCAAAAGGTTCCCCCTTCTCCACATCCTCACCAGCACTTGTTTGTTGATTTATTGATAATAGCCATTCTGATAGGTGTGAGGTGGTATCTTATTGTGATTTTAATTTGCTTTTCTCTGATGATTAGTGGTATTGAGGATCTTTTCGTATGTCTGTTGGCTATCTGTATGTCCTCTTTGGAGAAGTATCTATTCATGACCTTCGACCATTTTTCAATTGGATCCTTTAAGTTTAAGTTTCTGATAAATTTTGGATATTAAGTCTCTTATCAGTTGTATCATTGGCAAATATGTTCTAGCATAGAGTGGATTATCTTTTAATTTTGTTGATAGTTTCCTTTGCTGTGCAAAAACTTTTTAGTTTAATGTAGTCCCATTTGTTTATTCTTTCTTTTGTTCCCCTTGCCCGAGGATATACATCAGAAAAAATACTGCTAAGAGCAATGTCTGAGATTTTTACTGCCTATGTTTTCTTCTAAAATTTTTATGGTGTTGAGTCTTTAACATTTAAGTTTAAATTCATTTTGAGTTTATTCTTGTGTGTGGTTTAAGAAGGTGGTCTAAATTTCATTTTTTTAATGTATCCAGTTATTCCAACACCATATATTGATTAGACTATCTTTACTCCATTGTATGCTTTTGCCTCCTTTTTCAAATATTAATTGACTATAAAGGTGTGGGTTTATTTCTGGGCTCTCCATTCTGTTCATTGATTGATATGTCTGTTTTTATGCCATTACCATGCTGTTTTGATTACTATGGTCTTGTACCATAGTTTGATATTAGGTATCATGATTCCCCCAACTTTGTTTTTCTGTTTCAAGATTACTATGGCTGTTTAGGGTTTTTTGTGGTTCCATATAAATTTTTTTAATATTTATTTGTTCTAGTTCTGTGAAATATGCCATTGGTATCTTGATAGGAAATGTGTTGAATTTATAGATGGCTTTGGGTAGTACGGACATCTGAATGAACTGACTCTTCCTATCCACAAACACGGTATGTGCTTCTGCTTACTTGCATCTTTCTCAGTTTCTTTCTTCAATGTCTTATAATTTTCCGAGTACAGATCTTTTATGTTCTTGGTTAAATTTATTCTTAGGTATTTTAGTCTTTCTGAAGCAAATGTGAATGGAATTGTTTTCTTAGTTTCCCTTTCTGATAGTTCATGATAGATGTATAAAAGCTGAACTGTTCTCTGGATGTTTATTTTGTGTCCTGCTGCTTTACTGAGTTCATTCATCAGGTCTAGTAGTTTTGGGGGGGATCTTTAAGGTTCTCTATATACAGTTTCATGTCATCTGCAAATAATGACAGTTTTAATACTTCTTCCTCTCCAATTTGGATGGCTTTTATTTCTTCTTCTTGTCTGATCACTGTTGCTAGGACTTCCAATACTGTGTTGAATAAGAGAGGTGAGAGCAGACTTCCCTGTCTTGTTCCTGATCTTAGGGGGACCACTTGCAGTTTTTGTTCATTGAGTGTAATATTAGCTGTGAGTTTGTCATATATGGCCTGGATTATATTGGGTATATTCCCTCTATTAACACTTTGCTGAGAGTTTTTAATCATAAATGGGTGCTGGTTTTTATCAAATGCCTTTTCTGTGTGTATTGATATGACTGTGACCTTATGGTTTTTATCCTTCCTTTTGCTTGTGTGGTGTATCATATTTATTGATTTGTGGATATTGCACCAACATTGCATCCCTGGAATAAATCACATTTGATCATGGTGTATGATCTTTGTTCATATCTTGCTGTATGCACTTTGGTAGTATTTTGTTGAGGATTTTAGCGTTATGTTCATCAGGGATATTGACCTGTAATTTTCTTTTTTTGTAGTGTTTTTAATCTGGATTTTGAATTAAGATAATGCTGGCCTTGTAAAATGAGCTTGGGAGTCTTCCTTCCTCTTGAATTATTTGGAATAGTTTGAGAAGGATAGATGTTTGTTTTCCTTTGAATGTTTGGTAAAATTCACCTGTGAAATCATCCAGTCCAGGACTTTTGTTTGTTGGGAGTTTTTTGATCACTGCTTCAACTTCACTAGGTGTGATCTCTCTGTTCAGATTCTCTGATTCTTCCTGATTCAGTTGGGAAGGTCGCACACTTCTAGGAATTTACCCTTTTTGTCCAAGTTGCCCAGTTCGTCGGCATATAGTTGCTCGTAGTATTTTCTTACAGTCATTGGATCTATCTGGTGTCCGTTGTTACTTCTATTTCATTCTCGATTTCATTTATTTGGGTCCTCTTTCTTTTTATCTTGATGAGTCTGGTTAGAGGTTTTCTTGATCTTATCTCTTCAAAGAACCAGGTTTTATTGATTTTTGTTTTGTATTGTTATTTTAGACTTATTTTTTTGATTTCTGCTCTGATATTTATTATTTCATTCCTTCTACTCACTTTGGGCTTTGTTGCTTGTTTTTCCCAAGTTTCCTTAAGTGTAAAGTTAGGTTGCTTATTTGAGGTTTTTCTTATTTCTTGAGATTGGCCTGTAATGCTATGCACTTCCCTCTTAGGACTGCTTTTGCTGTGTCCCATAGATTTTGGGTTGTTGTGGTCTCATTTTCATGTGTTTCATGGTATCTTTTGATTTCTTTATT
>VMDR010019227.1:0-18500 GCA_007922815.1 Macrotus californicus
CAGCTGTTAGGTTTTTCTTGACGAGCAACCACCAGAATTTCCTATATGACTGTGGATGTAAATCTACTTTTGGTCTTTTACATGGAAAAGATAAAAGATTTTGTTTTGTCATGGTTTTCAACACCCTTCCTTATGACGCACACCATATTCTTGGCTTTGAAGACAACAATCACAACTGGGCCAACTTCACAGAATGATCTACAGTGATTTTTTTTACTCTAACAATCATATTGTTATTATCTAACTCAGAGACTGGTGTTTCTCTTGAGATCATGTCAACTATCCAGATAAATGTCTAGGTACTCCGCTGCTGCAGCTGAAGAAGAATTATAATTCCAGGTCTGAGTGACCATCTCACTTTTTATCATAGCAACTGTGTCCCCACTAAGGAGGCTTTCCTATAACAATTTCCTTGGAGAACTTTGCTGATCTCTCTGCGTATCCTGACTACTGTAATTTCCTTGTGTACCCTGTTTTTTAAAAGTTTTTAAATTGAGGGATGACAGATGTACATCTTCAGTGATTTCCATACATCCTCAGTGATTTCTAGATCCCTTTCTTGGGTCATAACTGAGCCCATCATATCATAAGCATGGAGAGGTTTGAATAGCCTTTTACAATGACATACCTCGGAATGTTCTGCCCATTTGATCTCATGGGATCATTCTGTAATTTATTCTCATCAGTTTGACTTTACTCCTTGCAGATAACTGGTGAAAAACCTGAATGCTCTGCCCATTGAAGGGTGTATTGATTTATCTTTCTTCTTCTCCACCTAAGAGTTACTGTAACAGCAACTGTCTGTGTTGGAAAACTAAAATATAAAAATATGACCTATGTGCCAAATCCCACAAGGCTGTTTACTTCCTTATTTATGAATCAGAATCTGTCAGCACAACTTAAAATCTTGACTGTCAGCAGATACTGCAATTAAATGTCCCTGCAAAGCCAGCAGAGGGTGCACCAGGGCACTAGAAATTTTACCCAAAATGTAGCAGTATCAATTTAACTATAATAGCCAATCAACTTTTTCTCTTTTTTTTTTTCTTTTTGGTACACTAAAGCTCACATTCTCAAGATTATCTTAAGTTGAATCTGTGCTGAAATTCCTTCAAAGCATGCTCCAATTCTCCTAAAAGTGAAGTTCAGGAAGAATATGGAATACATGGTTAAACTTAGTCTGGCCAAAATATAGGTGGAGTAGAAGAAAGTGATGCAGATCTGTGCTGTGTACTTTGGAAAAATTCTACTGTGGAGATCTACCCCAGTCTCCTTGAAAAGGTTCCAGGAGGTAGTATGCTAGCGGGGAGCGGGCATTGAACTGGGAGTCAAGAAACCAACTTCCATTCTAATTTTGACATAGTTGCATGACCTTGGCCAAGTCACTCCCCTCCTCAGAGCCTATGTGTTTTCCAAGAGGATCAAACAAAGCAGACTCACGTGGCCACTCACAACTCTAAAAAAACTCTGCAATTGATGTCGGCAAATATAAGAAGACAGTATGCATGCTTCTATTGCTCAAAAACATTAAAACAGAAGGAATAAAAGACAGAAGATTGGGAGAAGTATTTGCCATGCCCTGCAAAGAATAGGCAACTAAATGCCATTATAGACCTGTGAGAATCCCACCCCATCACAGAAGCCCTAGAATCCAGCTGTCCTGCTAATCCTTAGTCTGTAAATATGACTCTGTCCACTCTGAATGCCAAAGAGCCCTGGCCACCACTTGACTAAAGAAGTTCAATTCCTTCATCTTTTCACATAATATCAATGTTCAGCTGCTAGGTATTCTACTGGGCATTAAAGGGGGTGGTGGATAAAGGGAGCCAGAATCCTAGTTAATTATCATTTAGCTACAGTGTTTAAATTTCAAGTATGAGAAGCATGTCTACTGATTCTCTTATCTGATAAGCTGTTGTATAAGTTGGAGTTTGCTGGCAAGACAGTTTAAGGCACAGGGTAACTTTGCAATGCACATCATAGAAAAGTGTGTCAGTCCTAACATTACAGTATCATCATGAATCTGACACCAGCTCTGGACGGGTGGTCAAAGTAGCACAAATAAAGTTTACAGAGTATGACAATGACTGTGGGTGTGGTGGTAAATGTAGAAGGTCTGGGTCCCTCACCTCACAGAACTTGTTAGCACTACTTGTCCTCTTGTCCAAGAGGAACAAATTCACTATTACTCCTCAACCACCTCAAAAGGATTCTTGGATGCTTCTCTTTAATTTCGTAAGACAAAATTCGGAAGTCAAGAGGATACTTATTTTAAGTGCACTAAACTTACTTGAATCAAGAGCTGGAAAGAACAGAAAACAAACACGAAAGCTAATAGTTTGCTACAAGGGCACAAACACCATAAAGACTGCAAAAAAAATAACCCAAAATACTCTTGAGAGACTACTTTTGAGTAATTAATTATTCCATCAGCAGATTCCTGTTCTCCAGCCAGCAAGAGCAAGACACTTCACACCCGCCCTCTCCATCCCATTCCCCCGAAAAAGTCGGAACCAGCGTGCAAAGGGTGAGTTTTATTTCCACAGATTTTTAAAATTGCCTTTCAGAAGTTGTCTATCAAGACGGCATATTTCTACCAGAATTCCTTAGGGGCGCTGATCCTCACTACAACAGCCAGGACAAGCAGTCTCAAATTGCAGGTAAGTGTGAACAAACCCACGTTCTGGTCAGCGCGCAAGGACCCACGCTGAAAATGCGATTAAAAGTTGTTTCAACGGGCGTGGAGCAGTTATTACAGCTGTTTACAGCTCCAACTCCAAATGAGAGCCTGCTAGTGCTGGCATCAGCTCTGGACACGAAAAAACAAGCACCGCGGGCAGAGAAGCTCACCCAGGAGCAGAAGGGCCAAGCTGCTGCCGTTAGTCCGCCAGAGGGGCAGCGCCCGCACCTCTGCGCCGCGGCCCGGCCGGGAGCGCAGCCAACTTTCCCTGAGGCAGCCTGTAGCCAGGGGCGGCGGGGGTGGGCCGGAGCTCCCAAGTCCAGGGGTCCTGGGGCAGTCTGGGTGAGCTGGGCCGGGGACCTGGGACAACCTGCCCCGGGGCAACCTCTTTCCTGCTCATCCACTCCCTCCCTGGTCCTGCCCTCCAACTTGGCTCAAGGTGGCAAAGTCCCTCCAGGGCTCGGTGGGGGAGGGCCCCCCCCCCCGCCCCGCCGCCCTAACCATAAGGGGAGGGGGCCTCTGCCGCCGCCGCCCCAACTAAGTGACTCACCTGGTGCCCGTCCTGGGAGTCTGGTGGGAGAGTGGTTTCTTCGGGTTCTAGCGGCTGCTGCTGAAGTGACGGCTGCCTGAAGTGGCGGGTGATGGGACCGTCCGGGTCGAGGCCACCAGGGCTGCTCAGGGTGCCAGAGGTGCCAGGGGTGCTGGGGCCGCCGAGGTGGGACTCAGCTCCCCGTTCCCGCCGCAACTCGGAGCGCAACTCTAGGTAGCAGCACAATGTCAGCAGGTGGAGGGCCAGCGAGAGGCCAAAGAAGCCCAGGAAGAGCCGGCAGCTGTTCCCTTCTCCCGCCCGGGCAGGGGCCCCGCGACAGCCGCAGCCCTGGCTCTCCCGCTCCCGTGGCGCTGCCGCAGGCAGGGGCTCCCTGCGCTCTACCTCGGGGTAGCCCATGGCCTCCGGAGACGCCCACTCTCTGAGGCCGGGGAGCCGCCGCGTCTGCCTCAGCCGTTCACGACCCCAGACAGGCGGCTACTGTCCTGCCATGGGCTGGGGGCTGCAGGGACCCGTTCCTGCGCGACAGAGGCTGGGCGGGACGGAGCAGGGAGAAGCCGCATGTGCAGCTCCACTCCGAGGGGTGGGAAAGGGAGGAGGAGGGGCGGGAGAGAGGGGCGGCTCGGCCCGCGGAGGGAATGAGGGTGGAGGCCCGGGCCAACACCGCCCCATCCCTCAAGCTGCTGCGGGACGGCCAACCATCAACCCGCCAAGCCTCGGAGCCCCGCCCCTTGGCGTTACACCCCGGGCCTCCAGCCGCAGGGCGGAGCCGGGGGGTGTGTGGGTTCGCCTCAGTCTGGTGACCCCACCCAGCTCTTCCCGCTTGCCCCATTCCAGTTGGTGATTGCCGCTGTCGTTCATCCCTGGACTCCGCCCCAATTTAACCCTTTAGCGCCAGAACGGGGAAGGGGAGGGAAGAAGGGGGAGGCTGAGAAGAATTTGAGAACCTTAGAAAGTAGAGCAAGGAAAAGGAGGCAGGAACTAGTATTAATAGAAATGTTTGCAATTAACTGCAGTTGCTAATAACATCATCCAGTACTTATCTGTTGCTTTCAATCTTCAAAGCGTTTAACAGACGTTAAACTAATTAAAACAGTTCTGGGTTTGGAATGAAACCATGCCTGCTGTGTTTGCAATTCAATAGCGCGCCAAAAGAAAAGGAGACTTAGGAGCCAGGGAGCCAAAGGCAGTGAGAATGGGGTGGAATGGAGGCAGCCCCACTCCTAGAGTGAGTCTGGGGCTTCAATCTAAGTGATGAAGAAGCCCACCTGTGCCAGGTGGAACTGAACTGCTGTTTCCCCATGCAGGGTAAAACAGTCCCCTAGGATCTTTTGATATATTAATTAATTCAATAAATATATAAATCGATGCCTTTACAATGTAGAAAGTGCTGTATGAGAGAATCCACAGCCAGTGTAATTTCTCTTCTTCCACCACAGCAGGAGTTTTGAGTGGAGAACATGTGTCCTTAGTGAGCAAATGAGGAAACTGATGGCCGGGATGAGGTGGATTTTTAACAAGGGTGGTCCGCAGAATGGCCAGACAGTATTGGCATCTCTATTTGCAGGCAACTGTTCTGGCCTCTCCACCCCTCCCTCCTCTCCCTGGAGTAGTCCCTGGGGAAGGTTCAACAAGTCAGCCAAATGTTCCAGATGTACACTGCTGCGACTACAGCATCTTCGACAGCTGCACCAATCAGCAAAGGGTTCATAACCAAGAAGAAAAGAAAAAGAAAAAAGAAAAGAAAGAGTGGCAAATGTCAGAATGACAGACCCTGAAGTGAAGGATGGAAAGGATTAGTTCAGTTGCCATTGACAAGAGTTACTAGTCTGAGATTATAGAAAGATAAATGACCATAGCAGAGGATATACGTATGCTTCTTGGCCACTATGCACTCCCATTCCCATGTTATGAATAATTAGCTGTTTTATTGACTTGAAGAGGGTAGGCCTATGTGCTAGGCTGGATGGGGAAAAAAATAGGAGGAATACAAAAAATGAGAAACAAACAAACAAAAAACCCAGAAACAAAGCATATGGTGGGGAGGTCAGTCCAGAGAGCACAGAGGTCAAAATCCTTAAATATATCAGCCACAACCAACTTTTCTTCAGACACTCTGTGAATGGTCTTGGTTCTCTAGAAACATCTTTGTGTCCCCTCATTGACCCTTACCCATGAAATGCCAAGTTTGCAAAGAATACCAGCATCATGCAGATAAAAAAAATTAAAAAGTGCATTTAACAGCTAATCTCAAGTGCTGCTAGTTCAGTCTGAGAACAGACTGACCAGAACTGCCAGGGTGATTTACCTTAATTATCACAGCCCAGGACTATTAGAAAGAATGCTAGACCAGAAGTCAGTAGACCTGCCCCTGTCACTGGTTTGCTGGGTCACTCTGAGCAAGTTGCTATGCCTTCTGGAACCTTTGTTTCTCCAACTGAAAAATGAGTAGTTTGAACTTTAACAACTCTAACATTGTCTCTTATCTGTTTCATGACGGACTGTGCTGTCTTGGTCACACACACAGTTCAAAGAGGCGGCCCCTTTCCCCCCTAGAGTGAAGAGGAAGAAATAACAGCCATCTTCAGGTAGTGGTGCTCAGGGGCCTTACTGGATTCAGCTTACCATGTTCTTTCTACCAGGCTTTTAACAGCTTAACTGAGACACTGGGTTACACCATTGCCCTGAGAAGGCCCAACAAGTTGCATTTGACCTGGGACCTTACCAGGGCTCCCGGAGAAAAAAAACACGTGGCTTCATATACAGTAGAAATGATGGAATAGACAATCCAGTGAGGGATGGACATGGTTATTTTTTAAAGTGTTACTTAAGCCCTAACTGGTGTGGCTCAGTGGATTGAGTGTCAGTCTGCAAACTGGAAGGTCACAGGTTTGATTCCTGGTCAGGGCACATGCCTGCATTGTGGGCCAGGTATCCAGTTGGGGATGTGTGAGAGGCAACCAATTAATCTCATACATGTTTCTCTCCTTCTCTTTCTCCTCCTCTTCCCCTCTCTCTATAAATAAACAAACAAAAAACAAATAAATCTTTAAATTAAAAAAAAAGTGTTATTTTAGTTAGCTTCTGTGCTTCCGTAAGTACCCTATCCACTATAGCACAGGTCTCAAAATGACAGCCTCCAGGCCACATTCACCAAACAGATGTGTGTTGGGTGCAGTGTAAGCTAAAATTTGAGTTAAAAAAGTTAATCGCCAGCATTTAGAAATCAAAAAAGTTCACCTTTTAAAAAAATCCAGATTTTCTGCTTCTCTGTTAAAAAATCAAAAAACTGTGCTGACTGATGTGGCTCAGTTGGTTGGGCATTCTCCTGCAAAGCGAAGGGTCACAGGTTTGATTCCAGGTCAGGGCACATGCCTGGGTTGCAGGCCAGGTCCCCAGTTGGGGCATGTATGACAGGCAACATCGATGTTTTGTTTCTCTCCATTTCTTTCTCCCTCCTTTCCCCATTCTCTAAAAATAAATAAATACAATTAAAAAAAATCAGAACACCTGCTAACAGTGGATCCATATCTCATATGGCTTCAGTCAGCTAGCCAATTGCCCTCTTGAGACAAGTGCAAGCAACCAAGTTCCACACAGTCATCCCCACCTCCTTCTTCTGGTCTCTAGTACCGTTGTTGTCACTCAATTATCTTACCTTTCTAGCCCCATTTACTCTAGAAAAAAATATGTAAAAAATATCAGCTCCTCAGCATGACCTATAATCTGCCTCTCCAACCTCATCGTCCATCACCCTACAAGGAACCCATACTTTCACAAAGTAAATTTGTTGACACTTCTCACACTTCTGTGTCTTTGCACAAACTTTTTTTGGGGGGAGGGGCAGGAATCCATCTACCTCGAAGACCTGATATATTGTTTAAGAATCAAATCACTTGTTTCCTCTGGTATGGCCCCACAACTTACTTTGAACTGATTTTCCTTTATGCTTTTGCGGCATTCTGAACAGATCTCAATGATAGCCCTTACCACATTGTTGTTTTGTTGTTGTTTTTTCCACACGCTTTCTCACACTAAAATGTAAGCTCCTTGATGATAAAAACCACAGCTTTTCCATTTTGGTACTTCTGGTACCTAGCATAGCACCTACCACATAGTAGGCACCAGTAATGTTTGCCAAATGAATGAGGCATGACGCCTATTATTACTGTAACCTGGACTACCTAGAGTGCCCAAAAAAGCAGCCCTGGCTGGTGTAGCTCAGTGGATTGAGCTCTGGCCTTCGAACCAAAGGGTCATCAATTTGATTCCCAGTCAGGGCATGTACCTGGGTTGCCAGCCAGATCCCTAGTGGGGGTCGCATGAGAGGCAACCACACATTGATTTTTGTCTCCCATTCTTTCTCCTGCCCTTCCCCTCTCTAAAAGTAAATAAATAAAATCTTTTTAAAAAAGCAACTGGGCCAAGGGATGCCTGTCAGGACCACTTAGAAAGCACCTACTGTGTGCAGAGCTGTAGAACACATTATGGAAAGATATAAAGGAAATTTTGTGCTAGTGTTAGAGTTACGGGCAATTCCGAAAAGTAAATACTCCAGCCACTCAAATATCTTTGCTTTGTTGTGCTCCGTTGGATTTCTGTCGCATCAAGTTTCCCCTCCTAACTTTGTTCTTCTGGGCCTAAAATTAAAACCATAGCAGTTGACAATACCTGAATAATAAATATTCAAAATGAGCTGACAACCTCTGGTGGAATATGATAAGGAGTTAGAGGAACTGATTTTAAAAACCATATTTTCTGCATAAAATGTGCACATTTTTGCCCAAATTTTTGAGAAAAATAAGGATGCGCATTATACATGGGGAGTACCTGAAATATCTTATATTTGTTCTTGTGTTTTGTAATAATTTGTTACATAAAATTTATGGTATCATAATATGTTAAAAAATAAATCCTAAAATTCCTTTATGATATAAAAAACAAGTATATAAATATAAATATATAAATAATTGAATTAAAAAATTAAAACAAGCCCTGGCTGGTGTGTTTCAGTGGATTGAGTGCTGGCCTGTGAACCAAAGGATCATTGGTTCGATTCCCAGTCAGGGCACATACTGGGTTGTGGGCCAGGTTCCCAGTAGGGGGCATGGGAGAGGCAACCACACATTGGTGTTTCTCTCCTTCTCTTTCTCCCTTCCTTCCCTTCTCTCTAGAAATAAACAAATAAAATCTTTTTTAAAAAAGAATTAAAATGAAAGACTTTTTCCCTGAAAGTTTGGGCCAAAAACGTGGATGTGCATTATACACAGCAAAATATGGTACCTCTTAGCACTGGTTCATGCGCAGAACAACTCACTGATGCAGACATCAGAGCAATAACTCTGACCCAGCTAGGGATAAGCAGATACATAGTCCGGAGGAACATGGGCTGAGGACTTGGATTCTGGTTTTCATTCCAGTGTGTTCACTTCTCAGCTGTGTGACTCAGGACAAGTAATGTTTGCCCATCTTGCAGAGCCTCAATTTCCTCATCTGTAAAACAGAGATGACAACACGTGCTTTGTCAGATAGCCATGCTTCCATGGGATGCCCCCTGTCCCAGTGTCTGGAACGTAATAAATGCACAGTAAATGTTAGCTCCTGCTGTCTAAGAGACTTCTGTCAACAGGAGATGAGAGGAAAAGCATGTGACAGTATTCAAAAACATGACAAAAATGCAGAAAAGCATCTACACACTTTGCCCTTGCCAAATGCCTGCCCCCTTTTGTTCCATTCTTTTTTTTAAGGAGTACCATATATTTTTTAAAAGATTTACTTTATTTATTTTTCAAGAGAGCAGGGAGGAAGGGAGAAAGAGAGGGAGAGAAACATTGATGTGAAACTCCCAAGCAGGAACCCAGCCTGCAACCCAGGTATGTGCCCTGACCAGGAATTGAACCAGCGACCTTTGGGTTTGCAGAACAGTGACACCCAACCCCCTGAGCCACACCAGTCAGGGCTTCTGTTGTATTCTTAAAGTTTGGGATAAAACCCTTGTGTTCCCACTACCCTCTCCTGAACCCTTGACTCGTCTATCCAACCTCTCCCTCTGCATTTCCACTGGGACATCTAACAGACAGCTTCAAGTCAACATGACCAAAACCAAAGCTCTTCTCCCCTAAATTGTATGTGCTTATCCCTTGGCCTTCTGCATCTCAGCAAATGCAAGGTCATCCTCCCACTGATTGCTCAAGCCAAAAGCTTTGACGTCACCCTTGAATCCCCTCTTTTGAACACCCCACATCCAGTCTGTCCGTGAACGTTGTCCATTCTGTCTTTGAAATCTACCCCATACCTGGTGACTTCTCACCTCCTTCCTGTCACCATCCTAGTGCAGGTGCCCTTGCTCTCTCACTGGATAACCACTTTACCTTCTCCTCATCTCCATGCTCTTTGCTTTTGTCCCTGCCATGCTACAGTATCTTCCCTACCCTGTATCCTGAGGTAGGAAATCTGTTAACGTGGTACAACAGCCTATCCCTCCTCTGCTCCAAATCCTCCAGTGCTTCCTGGTCTCCCTCCGAGTCTTACCTTGGCCCACAGGCCCTGTGTGATCTGATCCCAGGCCACCTGCTGGGCTTCTCTCCTACTGCTCTTGCACTCTGCTCCAGACACATTGACCTCTTTGCTGTTCCTTGAACTTGCAAAGCATGTTGCCAAGAAGGAGTCTTTTTACTTGTATTTCCTTCCACCTGGAATGCTATTCTCCCAAATACAGCATTTCTCATTTACTTCTTTCAAGTCTCTTCTTAGACATAACCTTATCAAAGAACGTTTTGTTGACCAATATCCCAGCATTCTCTGTCCCCTTCCTTTGCTGTGTTTTTCTTCTTAGCACTTTTCACCATCTGGCATTTTGTATATGTGTTTGTTTTATCATGTAATTCCCTTACAGCCACAACTAGAATATCAGTTCCATGAAGGCAGAGATTTTTGTCTGCTTTTGGTTACTGTTTCACCTTCCAGACCAAGAACAGTACCCGACACATAATAGACTCAATAGAGACTTGTTGCTAGAATGATTGAATTCCTCCCCTAGTACAGTAAGAGGGGGAAAAAGGGAGGACTGGTCAGATGTGTTACTGGATAAGTGAGGACTTTTCTTCCAGCATAGTAAAGTAGAAGGAACATTTCTTTCAGTTTACATGGGGCAACTCCCCCAGAGAAAGATATGCAAAAGAGCCACACAGCTAACCAGAGGAGGGAACAAGAAAGGAAAGGAGTACTGGATGAACATTTATCTTCTATGTGCCACACTTTCTCATTAACTTCTGTGTGAGGTTAGCATTATGCATGTTTCACAGATGAAAACAATGAAGACATTTACCAGAGAGGTTGAATGACTGTCCTAAATTCACATAGTAACTAAGTGGTAGAGTTGAAATTCCAATCCAAGTTTGACCAGCTCAAAAATTCCATACTCTCTCCTCAACCTTCCCAGCTACTGATAGATAGATCCACAATTCAGCTTCATAGAACTAGACACTTGGAGACTGGGAGATTTCTGGAGTGGCAGCTGAAAGTCAGATTCCTTCTTCCACCAGCCTGGCTGCTGGCACCACCACTTTTTGTCCCAATTCCAAGGCCACTATGCATACTATGATTAGTTAAGTGTGCTTAAATCTGGGTCCCATCAGGTCATTCTTCTGTCCAGTAACCCTTAATAACTTCCCACTGAATAGAGAACAGTAACCTAACTCCTTAGCCTGACATCCAAGGACCTCCTACCTAGCCCTAAACTATTATTTCAGCCATGCTTGTTTTAAGGCCATGGCAAAATTCTGCCTCTGCATAACTGTAGCTCTCACTGTCCAGAACAAATTTCAACATTCCTGCTTTTTTGCTTTTTGCTGGCATTACTCCCCGTCCTCTTTCTCATACTCTTTCCCTTTCCCTGTTTAAAATCAGCATACTCTTCAAGGCCCAGCTCAAGTTCCTTTTCCTGACCCAGCCTGCCCACAATGCTCTGCACCAGGACACTGCCTACACAAGTCCTCTGGCACTCATTATGTGGAACTCACAATTGCTAATCACTCTCATTCTGTGTGAGGGTCTCACTTCCCCTAGATTATAGCTAATGCTCTTCAAAGGAGGGAGGGACCTGTCTTAGCCCCCACAGGGCCCTTAGCAAATCTTTATTAATGGATTCAAGTCTCTGCAGAGATGAATTTTTAAAAAGATTTTATTTATTTGTTTTTGTAGAGAGGGGAAGAGAGGGAGAAAGTGAGGGAGAGAAACATCAATGTACGAGAGAAATATTGATCGATTGCCTGATTGGGTGCCTCTCACATGCCCCAACTAAGGACCTGGCCCATAACCCAGGCATGTGCCCTGACCAGGAATCGAACCAGTGACCTCTTGGTTTGCAGGGTGATGCCCAACCCAGTGATCTACACCAGTCAGGGCCAGTGATGAATTTTTAAGTAGGCTTTTGAAAGCAGAAGGGGTCTGTGTTTGATGGCTGGCATAGAAATATTTGCAGAAGTCCATGAAGCAATAATAAGGAGATAAAAATTCTTCTTGCTGTAAGGGAGCAAGATGGCACAACATTAACATGGAATATTCATTTTTGCAATAAAGTCTTTGGCTACTTGCGGGTGGCTGAGCATATGGAGAGGCTCTCACTTCATGAGAGGAATTTTTCATTCAAAAATAGAAAACCTTGTTGCTTTCAGAATGTCATTTGCTTCTCTCCCCTGCAATGATGTCAGCCCCACTGCTCAGGCCACCAAGTAGCCTAGAAACATTGCTCCAGGTCACATCAGGACCACAGTGAGATGGCACATGCAGTTTGGGGCAGAGTAGAGCTTTAAGAGAATCTTTGGCAGTGAGAGTCTTTACAGGTTTATATCCTCCAAACAACTATGTGTAGTATATAGAGTGGCTATTTGCCTTTATTAAACAGGAGGAAACTAAAGCCGAGAGTGATAGAATAACTTATCCAAAGTCACACAGTCAGGGTGCATGACTCTTGGCCTAGGGTTATGTTTTCTTAGTAAACTGCTCTGTTTGTCCATTACATTTATATTTTCCATTTGATCTAGCAAAATGGTTTATTGACTGTTACCATATATGCATTTCCTGGCCAGAATTGGGGAAGACATTTTAAGGATCTGAGCCAGGGAGAATCAGGCACTTTTGGGATCCAATCTTGGCTCTTGGAAAAGCAACTTGAGAAGAGGACTTGGAAGACTCTAGAGTTATAATAACTTTCTCAAACTAGCTCCAGCTACTGCCACACCCCACCCTACCCCACTAGATTATATTGAAGAAACACTATTGGCTTGGGGGGGTGGTCAAAAATATGTTTATTGAGCCCTGGCTGGTGTGGCTCAGTGGATTGAGCACTGGCCTGTGAACCAAAGGGTTGCCGGTTTGATTCTCTGTCAGGGCACATGCCTGGGTTGCGGGCCAGGTAGCCAGTTGGGGGTGTATGAGAGGCAACCACATATTGATATTTCTGTCTCTCCCTCCCTCCCATCCCCTCTGTCTAAAAATAAATAAACAAAAAATCTTAAAAAACATATTTATTGATTTTACAGAGAGAGGGAGAAATATTGACATTGATTGGTTGCCTCCATATGCACCCGACTGAGATGGAACCCGCAACCCAGGTATGTGACCTGGCTGGGAATCAAACCCCTAACCTTCTGGTGTATGGGATGATGATCTAACCAACTGAACCACATCAGCCAGGGCAACTTTGGGTGATATAAGTATCACATCCATTCAACAAATATTCATAGAGTTCCTGATATGTGCCAGGTACCATTCTAAGTGCTGGGGACACAACAGTTAACAAAACCAAGAATTAATACAATTTACAATTAGAATACTATTTTTGAAAAATAAAATTTCTGCTTTTCAAAAATACAGTTTCACAGCAAAATGCCTTTAAGTGGCCTTATCCCTCCTCCTCTGAGTTGGGCTGGACTCACAGGCATACTCCTAGGGGTTAGGTAATGTCATATCCTAACAGTTTCATGATCTCCAAATATTGAGCAAAAGTACAAATTATTCCAATTCAAAGGCTTTCCTCTAAATAACTCCAGAGTACTAGTTCTGGGCTAAGCAATGAAAAGTAAACAGCTTATTGTTAGAATTAAAGCACCTCTCTTATCCGCTTACCACTTGCTAAGTAAAAACCCAGGAAGGAATCTACAAGGTCATAGTCTGGCTCCTGGAAGGATAGGAAGCCTGGAAGCAAGGCTAGGAACAAGGTGAACAGTTAGTGCCTAAAGATAAGTGCCAAGTGGAACAGTTGAACTTGAGTCTTAGGGCATTAATGTCTAATATAGAGGTGTGTGTATATAATGTGTGTGAATGTATATATATATGTGTGTATATGTGTGCGTGCGCGCGCGCACACACACACACACACACACACACACACACACACACAGAAACAGAGCCAGAGAGAGACAGAGAGACAGAGAGAAAAGGTACGGGAGGAGACTTTTTAAAATGAGAATGGTTATACTAATTCAAAAGAACATAAGCACCCTAATGTTCATTGCAGTGTTTTTTACCATCATCAAGATATGGAAGCAGCCCAAGTGTCCATCAGTAGATGAGTGAATATAACAACTATGGGACATTTACACAATGGGATACTACTTGGCTATAAAAAAGAAGAAAATTTTACCCTCGGTGAGAGTATGGATAGAGCTGGAGGACATTATGCTAAGTGAAATAAGTCAGTCAGAGAAAGACAAATACCATATGATTTCACTCATATGTGGGATCTAGAACAATCTAACTAACAAGGAAAATGGGGACAGACTCATAGATGGAGAGCAGATGACAGCTAATGGGGGGATAGGTTAGAGAGTGGAAGGATTGAGCAAAAAGGAAAAAGGACTCATGGACTTGGACAAACAATGTGGTGATTGCTGGAGGAAGGGGAATATAAAAGGACTAAATGGTAATAAAAAATACAATACAGATTACATGAAAAATAATAAATAAAATAAAATGAGAAATGTTATACAAATGTAAGATATTGAGATACTACTTTGCATTGAGTACCCACTATGTGCCAGGCACTATGTGAGGCAAAGTTACATATGTTTATCTCATTTAACATTCAGAAATCACTTTTTGAGGTAAATGGCTAATTTTCTTACATGCTAAAAAGCTCAAAGAAAAGAGACGTGACATGCCTAATGTCCCCTAGCTAGTAAACGGTAGTGCTAGGATTCAAGTCTAGAACTGTCCTTATTGAAAGGTCCACATTCTTTCCATTAGGCTACAATGAGTAACTTATTTTGCACACTCAGAAGACCCCCAAATAAGGAGTTTTCTGTAATTTTCAAGCTGGAATCTATTGGATGTTAAATGGTTGCTACCCTTCCCTTATCCCAATAATCTTACAGGCTAATGGCAAGGTATGATACTGTATGTAGCCAAGCCAAACTAGATCTTGAGAATAACAAAACTAAATAAGACAAGTCTAGCAGTAGAATATAGAGACCCAGGAGATTACAGGCATATCTTATTTTATTGCACTTTACAAGTTTTGAGTTTTTTGGTTTTCTTTTTTTCACAAATTGAAGGTTTGTGGCAAACCTGCATGGAACAAGTCTTTCAGTGCTATTTTTGAAAAGATTTTATTTATTTTTAGAGAGAGAGGGAAAGGGAGAGAGAAAGAGAAGGAGAGAAACATCAATGTGTCATTGCCTTTTGCACACCCCCTACTGAGGACCTGGCCCACAACCCAGGCATGTGCCCTGACTGGGAATCAAACCAGTGACCCTTTGCTTTGCAGTCTGGTGCTCAATCCACTGAGCCACACCAGCCAGGGCTCTCAGTGCTATTTTTTCCAACAGTACTTGCTCTCTTCATGTATCTGTGTCACATTTTAGTAATTATCGCAATGTTTCAAACTTTTTCATTATTATTATCTTTGTTATGGTGATCTGTGATCAGTGATCTTTGATGTTACTATTGTAGTGGTTTTGGGAACCAGGAACTGCATCCACATAAAACAACAAACTTAATCAAATGTTTTGTGTGTCCTGACTGCTCCACCAACTATCCCTTCCCATCTCTCTCTTTCTTCTCCGGCCTCCCTATTCTCTGAGACACAACAATATTGAAATTAGTCCAATTAATAACAACAGTGTACTCTAAGTATTCAAGTGAAAGGAAGAGTCGCACATCTCTCACTTTAAATCAAAACCTAGAAATGATTAAGCTTAGTGATGAAGGCATGCTGAAAGTCAAAATAGGTCAAACTCTAGGCCTCTTGTACCAGTTAGCCAAGTTGTAAATGCAAAGGAAACATTTTTAAGGAAGTTAAAAATGCCATGCCAGTAAATACACTCCAGTGATAGGAAAGTGAAACAGCCTTATTGCTGATGTGCAGATTAGTGATCTTTAAAAAAAAATTATTGTTGTTCAATTACAGTTGTTGCCATTTTTATCTTGATAGGTCAAACCAGCCACAACATTCCCTTAAGCCAAAGCCTCATCCAGAGCAAGGCCCTAACTCTCTTCAATTCTGTGAAGGCTGAGAGAGGGGAGGAAGGAAACTTTGAAACTAGCAGAGGTTGGTTCATGAGGTCTAAGGAAAGAGTCAGTCTCCATAACACACAAGCATGAGGGGAGGCAGCAAGGGCTGATGTAGAAGCTGCAGCAAGTTCTCCAGAAGACCCAGCTAAGACCATTCACAAAGGTGGCTACACTAAACAACAGAGTTGCAATGCGGACTAAACAGCCTTCCTTCTACTGGAAGAAGATGCCACCCAGGACTTCCACAGCCAGAGAGGAGAGGACAGTACCTGGCTTCAAAGCACAGGCTGACTCTCTTTTTAGGGGCTAATGCCACTGAGGACTTTAAGTTGAGGCCAGTGCCCATTTACCATCCTGAAAATCCCAGGGCCTTCAGAATTATGCTAAATCTACTCTGCCTGTGTTCTATAAACAAAGCCTGGTAAACAGCAAATCTGCTTACAACACGGTTTACTGAATGTTATAAGCTTACTGTTGAGACCTACTGATTAGGTAAAAAGATACCTTTCAAAATATTATTGTTTATTGACAATGTACCTGGTCACCCAAGAGCTCTAATGGAGTTGCACAATGAGATTAATATTGTTTTCATGCCTGCCAACACAACATCCATTCTGCAGCCCATACATCAAGGAATAACTTTGACTTTCACATATTATTTAAGAAATACATTTCGCAAGACTTTGGCTGCCATAGATAGTACTTCCTCTAAGGGACCTGGGCAAAGTCAATTGAAAACCTTCTGGAAATGATTCACCATTCTTGATGCCATTAAGAACATTCATGATTCATGAGAAGAGGTCAAAATATCAACATTAACAGGAATTTGGAAGAAGTTGATGCCAACCCTCATGGATGACTTTGAGGGGTTCAAGCCTTCATGGAGGCAGTAACTGCAGGTGTGGTGGACATAGCAAGAGAACTAGAATTAGAAGTGGAGTCTGAAGATGTGAGTGAACTGCTGCAATCTCATGATAAACCTGTAATGCATGGGGAGTTACTTCTTATGGGTGAGGGAGAAAACGGTTTTTTGAGATGGAATCTACTTCCAGCGAAGATGTGCACACTGTTAAAATGACAACAAATGATTCTGAATATTATATAAACTTAGTTGATAGTGTAGTGGCAGGGTTTAAGAGAACTTATTGCAATTTTGAAAGATGTTCTTTCTACTGTGGGTAATATGCTATCAAACAGTATTGCATGCTACAGAGAAATCATTCATAAAAGGAAAAGTCCATTGATGCAGCAAACTTCACTATTGTCCTATTTCATGAAATCACCACAGCCACCTCAAACTTCAGCAAACATTGTCCTCATCAGTCACCAGCCACCAACACTGAGGCAACACCCTCCACCAGCAAAAAGATTATGACTCACTGAAGGCTCATTTATTCATTGAATTCATTGAGGGGGACATTGGTTAATACAATTATATAGTTCTCAGGGCTAAAATTCTACAATACATCATCTATATATTGTACTATGTGTTCACCACCCAAAGTCATCTCCTTCTGTCACCATTTATCCCTCCTTTATCCTCTTCTACCTCCCCCACTCCCCTTTTCCTTTGGTGTCACCATACTTCTGTCTGTGTCTGTATGTTTTTTTCTTTGCTTAATCCCTTCACCTTTTTTACCCAGCCCCTCAAACTCTCCCCCCAACAGTAGTCAGTCTGTTCTCTGTATTTATGAGTCTGTTTCTATTTTGTTTGTCAGTTTGTTTTGTTCATTAGATTCCACATATAAGTGAAATCATCTTTTGTCTTTCTGTGAATGGCTTATTTCACTCAGCATAATACTCTTCAGGTCCATTCATGCTGTTGCAAATGGTAAGATTTCCTTCTTTTTCATGGTTGAGTAGTATTACATGGTATAAATGTACCACAGCCTTTTTATCCACTCATCTACTCCTGGACACTTGGGCTGCCTCCAAATCTTGGCTATTAAGTAATGTTGCACTGTACATAGGGGTGCATATATTCTTTTGAATTAGTGTTTTGGGTTTCTTTGGATATATTCCCAGGAGTGGAATTACTGGGTTATAAGGCAGTTGCATTGTTTTAATTTTTCTACTTTTATATTTTTCTTTTTTATTGAATTTATTGGGGTGACACTGGTAACAAAAGTATACAGGTTTAAGGTGCTGCACAATCCATCTCTACACTGAGTTGTGTGTTCACCACCTCAAGTCAACTCTCTTTCCATCACCATTTATCCCCGTATATAATCTCCACTTCACCCCTGCCCTATGCCCCCTCACCAGGGCAATCACCACATTGTTGTTTGTGTCCATGAATTTCTTTTTTTTTTCTTTTTTGCTCTATCCCTTCACCCAGCCTCCAATACCCCCGCCCCCAACAGCAGTCAGCCTGTTCTCTATTTATTAGGCTGTCTCTATTTTGATTGTTAATTTTGTTCATTAGATTCCCCATATGAGTGAAATCATATGGTACTTGTCTTTCTCTGACTGGCTTATTTTACTTAGTATAATAATCTCCAGGTCCATCTATGCTGTTGTAAAGGGTAAGATTTCCTTCTTTTTTTATGGCTAATTAGTATTCCATTGTGTAAATGTACCACAGCTTATATATTCACTCACTTACTGATGGATGCTTGGGTTGCTTTCATATCTTGGCTATTGTAAATAGTGCTGCAATGAATACAGGGGTGCATATATTCTTTCACATTAGTGTTTCAGATTTCTCTGGATAAATTCCCAGAAGTGGAATTGCTGGGTTATAAGGCAGTTCCCTTTTTC
>VMDR010019228.1:0-18499 GCA_007922815.1 Macrotus californicus
CATCCAATTCTGATAAAGACAAACACACATGGTTTTTATTGAACAGGGATGCAAACTTCTCAGAAAAAGAAATACTAATAAACCATTTAATGTGCTTAAGAAAGCAGAATTTCAAAAAGAGATATTTCTGGGCTACCTCTCACAAAGTACTTTCTTTTCAGCTGCAGGGCACCCCAGTAGATGTTAAAAATAGATTAGGTTTCTATTCATCCAAAAGAAGGACAGTAATGTGAGCTCTGCAGCTTTCTGCGTCTCAGTGAAAATCAGAAATGATCTGCGGCCTGGTGAATAAAGTTGATTCACTTACAGAATGCCAGCATTTCTCTCCTAGCTCAGTTTTTGAAAGTCAGCCTGAGACAGCCTCTGCCTACACAATTGCAGAGGAATTACTCTCAATTACAGGCTTCTTTCCATCTGTTAAAAAGTAGAGTTGGTGATCAGTTCTGACCTTTCTTCTCTAACAAGTCAAAGAAATGAAAGGGAAAAATAAGTCTGACAGGTGTTTAACTTAGAAGCTAGAGATAGGAAAAAGGATAAAAAGGAAAGAAAAAGAAAACTTGAACTACCCAAAAGATCTCAGATATGGGGAGTTTTTTGAGGGAGGGATTTTCATCTTATTTTTAAAAGCCCTTTCAGTGAATAAATTGCATGTGGCAATACAATTCTGCTTAAAGTCTCTTGCTTAATGTTTTAATTTGAGTATCATTTGCTGAAATCTTTCCACAATCAATCATTCAGGACTTTAGTTTCATACTCTGGGGAAATTTTGCTGAATGGTAAAATTCTGCTCTTCCCCATTTCCTCCTTCTTGTAAGTAGGTTACAAATGTCTACAGAAGAGAGACCTCACTGGATCCCTGCCATTGATGCTTTATTGCAAGACATGGCCTGTAAACACCACCCTCAATATTTTACCTACTTATGTAGTTATTTCTGGATTGACTAGATTTTGGTTGCAGTTGGGTTAGTTGAATGCAAATGTTTTAGAAATGACACAAATAGTTTTCCTGTTCTCTGACACCTACCCATGATTTTCCACTTCAAAAGAATAACTACTTTCTGGAAAAGGACTGAAAAAGTTGTTCTGATGAAAGTTAGACTCTGAAATACTCTGTATTCTTAGGAGTTTGTTGGATAAATTGTCCATAATCCAGCACCTGTTCTGCAAAACCACTCATTAGAAGTGGAAGCCATGCATGCATCTAGCTGCCACCTCTTCAAACTTCGAAGGGAAAAAAAGGAGCAAAGAATGTGCTCTTCCCTTAGGAATCCATCCAACCCAAATGCAGGTCAGTTAATGATGGTTCCACGAGGCTTTGAAACATCCTTATTTTAAGTCAGCTGCTTTTCAGTGGGCAAAGGCTATTTCAAGAAATAATGATTCTAAAACACTGTACAGCAGCCAGAGTCAAAATACCACAATCCCACACAGAGCTGCAAACAGCACTTGGAAATTCTGACTCTGATTGACTGATGACATCACAGGAGCAAAATAGTGTCCCATATTCTCCTCTTGCTCTGCTATTTTTGTTTCCTTTACAGTAGTCAATCTGCTTTTCTGAGATGAATGTGATAGTTTGCTCAGAAGTGACACACTGAAGTGGCTAATGGCCAGAAAGAAAATAGGATTAAGCTAGAAACAAAGAAAAGTAAAAGAAAAAAAAGGTGGTAAAAAAGGTCAAAGACACACAACTCTAAAAGAGGAAAAGACACTTACAGTAAAAATACTAAGGGAGCTTTTTAAGTTCATCTTTTTGCTATTGTTGGGAGGCCCTTGGGAGCCAAGGAAATCTCATTGAGGATTTGCTTTTTTTCCTGGAGGTAGAGTCTTCCTGATACATCTTTTCTAGCTTAAGTGAAGTAGAATCCTACAAGAAAAGAAAATGGTTCCTTTCCATAAAGTTAGCTAGTAATGAATTGGGAAATGGCATGATAGGATATTTTATAGAGCATTGACACCAATGCCAGCAACCCACAGTGCTAGTAGCAAAGGAGCAGAATTTATGCCAAGTAATGTTTAAATAACCCATTGTATTAGAGGTCCTAGGAAAAGGGTAATTTGAAATAAAAATACCTAAATTTCCTGGATCTTAAAAGCTACCTGCTAACTGGCCAAGTACTAGGGAGGGGCACCTACTGTACCATGGGAACTTTTCTACCTAGAAAGAGAAAGGGTAGAATGCAAGTCTACTGATCTGAAATGAATGTGCTATATGATCAAAAGGACATTTGGCGTGGCTCATATACAGAAACATAAAACTATGGAAATTTAAACAGTATTGTACTTGCACCTGACCCACAGGGAAATAGACTCAAACACACAGAAAAGTAGTATATGATGAAGATGGCATTTCAGGTCCTTTACAGGACATTCAGAAACAGAAAAAAGGGAGACTAAGTAGAACTATGAGCAGAACCAACAGAGTAAGCAATGCTTTTCTTTCTTCTCTCATTCCAGTAAAAGGCAAGACAACCTATCTTTCCACAGGGAGAAGGAACAATGGAAAAACATGAGAAAGACAAAGACAGGGAGAAAGAAAGGCTCAGAACAGTTGCTTCTGCTCCTGACAGTTTTCCAGATCTTGGCTCCAGCTTCTCATGAAGTCCACTTTGAATTCTTATGTTTGGATCACCAGAGATGCCCTAGTGACCTAACAATACATTTCGTGTAGGTACCAAGTATGATCTGTCGTAGCTTAGAATCCTAGAGTTGCCACTAAGATGCCTGCACCTTTTCTAATTAAATTAGGTTGCTTGACTTTCTATTAATTCTGCTCAGTTGAGAACTCTTAGGAGAGCTATCTATAGAAATGATGAAGAAAGCTTTGACAATAAAGAGGGGACTAAAAAGGAGGAGCAGATGGAGTAAAAACAGTATGTACCACCCATCCTTTCACACGAGGAGAAAAAAGGAGAACATTCTGGAAAAATGGAGAGACCAGAACAATTCTGGAGAATTTGAAAATAAATATAACAGATGAGAGGCTTTGGGTTCTAGGAATTCAAGACATTTTTTTTTCCAAGACATTTTTGATCTGCAAAATCCATTTGCTCAGGAGCAAACAGCTCCCTGCATCTTCCTACAGACTCTGGCAGATGTACGCCTTGAGTGGCCTCCATCCCAGCAGGAAGGGCCTGCTGGAAATAGAAATCTATGTTGAGAAAAGGTCTGGTTGGCATTGGTGCCTTGACCTGATTCTGTATCCTCACTACGCAAAGCGTGGTTCCCACATTAGTGGTGTTGCCATCATCTGGGAGCCAGTCACAAAGTCAGTATCTCAGGTCCTATCCTGGGGCCAAGTGAATCAGAATACCATTTTCGAATGTCCCTCAGGTAACTTGCGTATACAATCAAGTTTGAGATCACTTTGTCCTTGGGTGTCTAAGATTCATCCTCTCCTAGTAAGCTGACCAAGCCTCTGACCACATTCCTGTTTTTGGCCTTTAGGATCTGTGCCCTCACAGTTTTCCACATGCCATTCTAATTCTTGACCTGTCAAGTTCAACAACAACTTGCCTTCTACTTGCCCAAGTATATCACCATGCCTCTATATTCTTTCTGCTTCTGTCTCTTACTCTTTCTTATTTAAACAAACAGACAAACCCCCAACAACAAGCTTCAATTTAATGACCAGCTCTAATCAATTTAGAGGATGCCTCTGTTGAGAGGATTCTATGGCCATGTACATCAGCTAAGTGAATGAGAGTTCCAAGTTCAATAAAACACTGAGCAGTAGTAGCCTGAGTTACCTGTTTGCCATCCTTATTCAACATGCTGCTTATTTACAAAGAACTTCAACTTGGGTATATTTATTTCTATTTGAGCCCACACTTCACCTCTGAGTCCTAACTCCCTACAGTCTTATAAGATTCCACCATTACTCATGAAAGGAGAACTGATAAAAATTACTGGCTATATGACTCATGACTCATTTTGACTTCTGCTAACCACAATCAACAAGGAGCTTTTTCCAAAAAACTGCTTGTATTTTGTGTGACCTCTACAATATGAAATGACAAAAGTTCCTCCTGAGGTGACTAGTTCATCACTTTCAGTGCCAATGAAAGAAATTACATATGTGATTTAAAGTCATTCATTCTGAATAACACTGGGGTAGGATGAGCACAAAGTAAAAGCAAACGACATTTCATGTAATAGGTAGAATTATAAGTACCAGACTGCACTTAACAGGAAAATGAAGACTTCTCGAAGTTTAAAATCCTAACCATAATGAGTATAATTCACAATATACACTTCAAAAAATATGAACACATAGATTACACTTAGGCACTTTACAAGAATTACCATAATCCTATCCAAACCTAAATGCAGGAATGCGTATAATCATTGACCAGATGAAGGAGCCGAAAACAGAGCTACCTCAAGCACTCACTGTGGAACAGAGCTGCTCTCGGTATTCTTAGGTCTCGGTGGATCCTGAGACCCAACGTTCAGGCCACAAAGGCCTCAGACACATGTCTCCATAGGCTGACAGAGGAATAGACAATTATATTACACATTGAATTCCTAGTAACACTCTACAAAGTGATCATAAGTTTCTAAAAGAAAACCAAATAAAGTAAAAACACTAACACTGTTTAGTTGGCTGAAGAGCTCTCTGATGTCAATTCTCAAGAGGGCCTCAAACAATATCAGAAAGTAAATGGACAACTTTCAACCACACTGATATGGGCAAGATAAAAAGAGGGAACATATATGCCTATGACTGTGGATCGACAAGCCACTGTCTCAAAGTGTAGAACCTAGGTCTTGAGGCACTCTCTGAAAACATTTAGAAGCCTCTGGGAACCAATCAAGTACTAGCTGTGGGGATGAGATATCCTAGCCCTCAGTCTAGTAGGGAGACATATCACATTATAGTAGGATATATGCAGTGTCAGGGGCCAGCACTGCCAACAGGGTAGGCAGAGAAGGAAAGAAGGGACCCTTCATCTTGGCCAGCATAGTTCTGGAAGGTGCCCCAGGGAAAAAGCTGCTTAACTTGGGTGCCAAAGGACAGGTTTCTTTTCCCATGCAAAGATGTGGAAAGTGAGGCATTTTTTATCACCCTATTGCTCAGGATGAGTGTATGTATTTCCTATTGCTGCTATAACAAATAACCACAAATTTAATGATTTAAAACAATGCAAACTTGTAGTTCTGGAGGTCAGAAGTACAAAATAGGTCTTACTGGTCTAAAGTCAAGATTTACAACCACATGGATGGACCTGGAGATTATTATGGTAACTGAAATAAGCCAGTCAGTAAAAGACAAATACCATATGATCTCACTTATATAGAAAGTCTAATGAACAAAACTGATGAACAAAAATAGAAACAGAGTCACAGATACATGGAACAGACTGACAACTGTCAGAGGGGAGGGGCTTGGGGGACTAAAGAAGGTAAAGAGGTTAAGCAAAAAAACATATGTACATAACCCATAGACACAGACAACTGGGTGGTGATAGCCTGGAGGAAGTGGGGGGAAGACAGTGAGGGCTGGGTGGAGGAGGGCAGAAGGGGAAAATGGGGACATCTGTATTACTGTCAACAATAAAAATAAAGTTAAAAAGAAAGATGTCAGTAGGGGTGTGCTCCTTCTGTGGGCAAGGATCTGTTTTCCTGATTTGTCCAGCTTCTGAATGCCATGTGCATTTCTTGGCTTATGGCCCCATTTTTCCACTTTCAGAGCCAACAAGAGCATGTGAGTCCTTCTCATGTCATATCGCATGGATCTCTGCTTCCACCCATACATCGATGTCCTTCTCTTCACTCTGACTCTCCTGCCTCCCTCTTTGATTTATAAAAACTCTTGTGATTACATTGGGCCTGCCTGAATAATCCAGAATAATCTCCCCAGCTCAAGATCCATAATTTATACTGCATTTGCAAAGTACCTTTAGCCATTCATAGGTTTGGAGATTAGGATGTACACATCTTTGGGGTGCCATTATTCTGTCTCCCACACTGGGTTGGGTATCACACGCCAGCACTGAGTGCAGATGACAGAGCCAACTGCCTGAGACATGTGACCTCCAGGAGGGTCTTGGTTTTCAGGACAGGTATCAAAACTCAGGTGGCCTCAGCTATGAGACAACTTATAAGGAATTTAGTCCCATTAATAGTTGTAGCATGGTATATACATATATAGTGTGTTTATACATATATGCATGTGTGTTACACATGGTAACTACATATAAACATGATATATGCATACTATATGTACTAAATATTTTATTTAAAAAAAAACGCATAAAGCAGGGACTACATCAGTCTCATTCCCTTAAACTCTGTTAGGCTTTTGTGTCAGCAAAAAAAAATTAAAAATAAAATGTGTTTATGGCTCGTGTGCTGGGGACCATGGATGAGCAACACCCCTGCAGAGCCCAATGCGCATGAGGGCCATCTATCGTGTATATTACTGCCAAACAAACAAAAAACTGCTTATTAAGTCAGCAATTCTTAGAGTATGGTGCATATCCATTCACTAAATCAAACTTTGTTTCACTTGGAAAACACCGCATTTATTTAGTGTACATTTAAGAAAATATAACCAGCATATCATGAGTCTATGAATGCCATAGCTTAAGACTACAGTAGCCACATGAGGCTCCTGAACACCTGAAATGGCAATAGTCCAAACTGAGATGTGCTGGAAGTATAAAATACACACAGGGGTATCAAAGCTTAGTATGGAAAAAAGCATGTTAAGACATCTCATTTAAAATTTTTTATATTTATTCCATTTTGAAGTGATAATAGGATACATTGGGTTAAATAAAAGATGTTACTATAAGTAATCTCACCTGCATATTTTTTCTTCTTTAAAGTGACTACCAGGAAATTTCGAATTTGCCTCGCACCTATTTTTATTAAATAGTACTGGCTTAGAACAATGTCAAAATATTGTATTATGTTAATTAAAACAAAGCGAGTTGAGCTAAAGCAAGTAATAGAGTGTGCATAAAGATATCATAAATATCTTGAAACCAGACAGTTTATAATAACTTATATATGCTAATACTACAAAGCACCCCTGGAAAATAGAATCTAGCTTTTGGATATTTTCTGGGAAAGACATCTTAGTGCTTCTGAGGTTGTTTAGTCCAATGCCAGACAGAACCAAATGATAGAAAGTTTTCCTTGTATTGACTGGAAATCTGGAAACCTTGAGTTCATTTTCGCCATTGACCTTAGCTCTGGCTGATGAATCAAAAACACAAACCTACTCTCTACTACCCACAACTGCCGGTCTCAGGCTTTTGAAGCTTCAGTTTGAAGGCAAAAGGCTCTTGTGAAACTAACACTGCAGCTTTGTAGCTTCACAAACTTGAAAGGCCACATTGCTGGAGGAAGAGTCTTACTGCAGGCATCAACCTTCCCTCTTGATGAGCTCCGGTTACTGTAAGGTTCAGCACTCGCTCTCCGATGGTGGATAAAACAAATGCATATACCTCACGGGCACAGTAGGAATTAAAAATACATTGGTTCATTGCAGCTTCAGGTCTGAGATTGAGAAATGTTTTGTTTTGTTTTCCAAACAAAGTTTAGAAGATGAAGAGAGAATCCAGCACAGTGTAGAGTTCTGAGACTCCGCAGCTCCAGATGAGTAGTTGGGGGGTGGGGAATCAAATACATTTTATCTAAGGTATGGCACTAACTCTCATCAAAAAATTATCACACACTCAGTCACAAATGGTTACTGTAAAATCTTTATTAGCCTAAGTGCATATAAAAATTTTGAATTCCTAATACAAAGCAGTATTTGACTTTTAAATTTCATTTTAAGCTTGGCCTGTTCCCTTGGAATGTGATTACAGAGTAAATTAAAAAGTAATCACATGTGAATTACAGTTCGTCATGAATGTAATAACTTCAGGAGGCTGATTAATGTTAAGCAGTGCCTGTCCTGCCTCATGCATACCTTTCCAGGTGAGATATGCAAGATAGCTGTTGTGAGTTGATTTAATTTTCTTTTACTGGTTTTCTAGAGAAAACGCCTGCACACATAACAGGTTTGGAACATTTGTCAGGACTGAGGATGTTCTTCCCTTTTAACTGTCCAGGAACCACCTGCAAAACAGCATCACTGTCTACTTATGGTTGTGAGAAATACCCAAGGAAGAAGGTCCAACTCTGGTACCGTTTTCTAACTAACCAACTCTCACTTTTTCAGTCTCTATCTTCTTGGCAAATTCTTCCCATTTGGATGGAATAATTCAAGAGACTCACTGAAAAATGCATTTTCACTGGTATAAAGGAAACAAATTGTTTCACAAGGAATGAAAGTTTATTAATAATCTACAGCAATATTACCATAGAGAACAAAACTTAAACTATAAATGTAAACCCTGTTGAGCACAAGATCATTAACATATTTCCCTCGTGGGTAACGAGGAATGTAGAAGTCTAAAACACTTACTTCTTCTCAGTATAATCAGGTTCAGGTATTGTTTTGTGAAGGAGTCAGCAGAGCATGCTGCCGCGTTAGCAGTGGGAAAGGCTCGTGGCTTCATTATTCCCAGGCCGAAGGAGAGCAAGTCATCACAGTAGACTTGGTAGTGGGCCAAGTAAAGCCAGATAATGAGAGTTATTTTGGATTAAGAATTAGTGTTCATTCCTGCAACTCCCCATTCCATGGGGTAGGTTGATGGATCAGTGCATTGTTGTTAGAAGGACATTTTCCATCATAATCTAGGACATCTACAGAGAGTTCATGTCATAAAATCATTATAAAGCAATACTTACTAGGTATGATGCTCTCTGACCACTTATTTTGTAGTATTTCTTTTTTTTAAGTTCAGTGAGATATACTAAATTAAATTCAGTCTATAAAGAGTCATAACCAGCGATTGGAGACATTCTGGATGAGGGAACTTTGGGAATCATAAAAGTTGGAAGATCGCCATATCATTTTATTACCATTTAAGTGTGGACCCTCAGAGGAGAGTGTTCCAAATGTCAGAGGTTCCCAGCTCTGGGGGAGGGGCAGGGAAGGGACTGGCAGAGAGACAATTAACACCAGGAGAATAAGATAGAAAAGGCACACAATCCTATAGTGTTTTCCAAGACTGGCCTTTGGGATTCTTTTCCTTTTTTGTTTTTGTTTTTTTGTTATGTTTTTAGCCTGAATTCTGTGAAGTTCTAGAACATTCCATGTAAATTTCTACTAAAAAGACTTATTTAAGTATAAATTTTAAAAAACACTCAAGGATTTAAAAAAAAAAAAAACCATAAGACCTCTGAACAGGTAATTTGTGCTTACCCTGTACTAGGGACAGAGTGGAGATAATTGTTCTTGTCTTTTACATGGGGACACCAGGCATAGGTAACTAAAAATGTGAAGCATTATACCAATGTACAATGATTCCACTGCCTTAATGTAGATGAACAGATACTAACACCCTTTACTGTACTAAAGATTTTATCCTACATCCTGTTGTTCCATCCCTAAGCATTTTAAGGCCTTTACTAACATAGTGTGTGATTTCCAGAAGAGGGTGAGTCAAATAGAAAACACTTCATAGGATAACAACTGGAAGAAGAAACCAACCACATTTAACACAGGCTGGAGCACTAGGGAAGGGCTTAGGAACACACGTCTCCATGTGGAGAACAGTGCTAGGTCCAGGCCATGAAGGCAGAGATACTGGATGGAGGGTGCCCTGAGGGTTTTATTAACCACAGGACAGGGTTAATCAAACCCCCTTCTACTCACCCCCATCTGCAAAAATGAAAAATGATGGCAAAGTTCCTTTCCAATATTTCAGGCCTGATATTTGACAGTAGCCTAATGAGGTACATGAATTCTACAAATTCTGTGCTACCATGTTCAATTTACTGTTGTGGATTATACTGAGCAGAACACAATATTCCCTAACATGTCACTGTCTAATTTTAGCCCTCACTCTTCTCTAGGATCTATCACTGGGCTTATGCTATACATCACCAAAATTACTTTTACAGAATACAATTTTGTATAAAATGGGTCCAAGACAAGTAAATTTAATCACTAAAATGTGAAAATGATCTTCTAACAACATCTTCTCTCTACCCAGCATTCATAGTTTCAACTTGAAGGACAGCATTAAACTGAAGCAGCCGTGTATTACCAGAATCTTTTGTTGCCTTAAAAAAAAGAAAAAAGCCTGTCACCAAACTTTTAATTAGATTCCAAAACTGACCTGAGACAATAGAAGAATGGCCTATTTTAATGCTACATCTTTTTTAATGGCCTCTGCTTAAAAATGGGCCAGCCTTTAAAACACTCTGATATCATACTTTGACACCTAAAATGTTGAAACTACAATTTATTTCTATTTTCTAAGATGTCTTTTTTACTCCTTTGTCCATTTACACATTCATTTATTCACTCATTTACTAAACAAATTTTCAATATTTATTGCTAGACATTAGGGAGAGACAAGCAGAAAGAATAAAATGGCCCCTGTCTTCAACAGGGCTTATTAACAGTCCAGCTGGGAAGACAGCCACTTGCCTAACTTAAAGTAGCACAACTCAGTCAATGGTACTCAGCTAAAGTTAAGGAGACTACAACCTCTAAGTTTTGGTCTTCACTGTTTTCTCTAACATGGCCTTCACCTTTGGTTTAGTTACTTAGCCACTGTTCCTCCACATGCCCCGTATGTTACTTCGAACACTCCACAGCTGTTCTTATCAAACCAGAGGCAGCCAGCCTCCTGGAGGAAACATGGCTCCTGCTGGTGTCTGAAACATCAACATGGTCACCCACAGATTTCAGTCATTATTCTGAAGTCTACGTTATGGATTTATGTTTCTGAGGGTCACCACTAACCCTATTAGCATCTTTTTAAAAAAAGATTTTATTTACTTATTTTTAGAGAGAGAGGAAGGGGAAGAGAGAGACATCAACGTGTGGTTGCCTCTCACACATCCCCAACTAGGGGCCTGGCCCACAACCCAGGCATGTGCTCTGACTGGGAATTGAACCAGCAACCTGTTGGTTTGCAGGCTGGTGCTCAATCCACTGAGCCACACCAGTCAGGGCACCCTATTAGCATCTTAAGATCCTATTCAGGACCCCACAGAGGAAGAGAGATGCTACGTTAGGCAGACAACCAGATGAGAATAACCATTTAACAACCATCCAGAACCTTTCTCCTTGCCACCCTCCACCCAAAATATTTCAGGGTCATCAACAAGGAAACAGAATCATTCATATTTACTTACGTTAATAACAACATTTGACACCTGCTGCTGAATTGAATGCTATGGCCTACATAGTAATTTATTATAATAGTCACTCTACTTCTACATATTTGAAATATTTCATAATACTTTTTTTTACAGTCAATACTGACAACTGAGTTAGCTCATGGTGTATTATATTTGGAGATTAGTCAAACCTTCAGCAAAAACTCTAACTGGATCACAATTAAACTTATTTTGAGTCTCAGAGAGAGAAAAAAGAATGCTTTAGAAAACTTTGAATTGCGCTGTTAGCCTAGCATGAGCATCAAAGCCGTCGAATTCACTCCTATCAGTCAAATGTCTGTTACGAAGGATGGATGCTTATTCCAGGATATATCTCCTTTGTTCCCTTAAAATATTCAAATAAAGAGAGAGGAGAAAAATGCTCTTTGAAATTTTTGTAGGCTGTTCACAGGCTGTTAGGACTTTTAATCCATTGATTTAATGTGTAAAAATGGCTGGAGTACTGTAATGTTATAATGGAAAGACATCTTTCCAGAGGAAAATCCCTGAATTTTAGTAAAGATTTTGTCACTAATTATCTTTGTACCTTTAAGGATATAATTTCACTTTTCTGAACCACCTTTACTTACAAGAAAAATTAAAGAGTTGGACCAATAAGCTATGGCTTTCTGTCTCTTATGGTCTGTAGTCCATAGACACCATTAATATAAAATTATTTGAAGACTGCATTTCCAGCCAGGGATAAGCAATACTCACTTCACTTTTTGTGCCTGAGTTAAAGTACTAGAGACCCTTAAGCCAATTTATAAAGAGAAGGGAGGTGCTGGTGCCCAAGTACACATTTTTGTCACAGCACATGGATAGATGCGAGTTGGCACTAATTTACTTACTCACAGTTGTACTGAGATATTACTTCTAAAGAATAGCTATGGTTACCTGATGGTGGATATGTAATTAATTTAGCAAATGCTTGCTATAAAATTATAATCCAAGCAATCACAGCAGGTATCAATGTAGTCAGGAGAACATGTCTTCCCACAAATATTCATTATTTATTAAATAGGAGATGGTTTCTACTGGTCCAGCATCAAATGCTGAACTCTGTTTCTCATCAGGAGGCTAACAGGCATGTCTGGGATCTTTAGAGGGCATTTTATGTATGCCCTTCTTTCATGCAGGCCTATATGGAGCGGCACCAACACTGAGGCACATTTTCTGACTTTTTTTAAAGTCACACACAAAACAGCATTCCACAGTATCACTCAGAAAACCACTGCAAAACCTCCTTTTTCCCTGACCTCAGTTCCACCTATTTTCATTAATGAATATGGAACTTAGAATTTGAGTGGTAAAAGAATTTGTTTCATTTGTAAGGTGGAAAAATAACCCCAACAGAGCTATGCACACACACACACACACACACACACACACACACACACACTCTTTCTTATAAAACTGGTGAAATCTGAATAAGTTCTGTGGAATACACTGAAGACAGTTTCATCATATTGGCACCATACTGTAGTTGTGCAAGATGCCAACATGAGGGAGGTTGTGTGAAGTGTGCATGGGTCCTCCCTGTACATTTTTTGCAACTTCTACAAATCTACAATTATTTCAAAACACAACATTAAAAAATAATAACCTCCAAATGGTAAAGAAATCCATACATTTAAAAATAAGGTTTAAAAAGTAACTGGGCAAGTTGCAACATTGTGTAATGAGAGACTCCATTCTCACTATCTTTTCTTCAAAAAACATTCTGTTATGATAATAAAATTATATCATTCCATAAAGGCACAAATGTCACCAAAATTGGCCACCAGGAGACAAATACCATCTCTTTTGCAAATATGTAAAGGAACTGAGATCACCTTCCAGCCCCAGTTTATACCAGCAGTTAATACTGAAAGTACGTTCATGAAGTGAATAGTTTTGACAAGTAAGGTTTCAGCAATGTGGCCATCTCTCTAGGTGCACGGCTCCCACAGCTTTATTGTGTCATCTTTCAAGGTCATGTCTGCCCACTTGAACTGGTGTGCAAGGACTCTAAGTATATTCACAGACATAGCGGTATGAATAAATCACTCTCAAAGCATTTGCTTTGGAAAAAAATTATAATAGAAATGACAAAGCTAATATCCAAAAAAGGGAAAGTGATTTTACAAAAAAACAAGAAAGAGACAAACAACCTAAATATAAAAATGGGCAAAGAAATGAAGGAACATTTTAAAGAAGAGCAATTATAAATAGCCAACAGGAAGGGAAAGATGTACAAACTCACAAGAAGTCAGGAAACCTTAAATGGACAAAACAACAAAATATAATTTACTTCTGTCAGGATGATTCAGAGAAATGGGTATTCTGAAACATTGTAGGTTCAAATCCAAATTTTCCAGTATTTTTGAAGTACAGCCTGACAACATCTATTAAAATTAAAAATAGTAGAGTGCCCCCACACCTGACAATATACCCCATTAAAACATATTATATTATTTGTCAGTTATATTTCAATAAAAATGTTATATTTGCTTTTCTTGTAGTAATACAACAAGCCAAACCAACACAATGCCACAACACAGATGAAATATCACCAGCCAGCAAGTAGTTGTAAATTCTGTCATGGCCACTCAAAATAATTAACTAGTGAGTTAGAGCTACTTGGTGGCCCTGAAGGGATTTCCACAAACAATTTTGAAAAAAAGAGTAAATAAAATTTCACTTTTTTCTAAAACAATGACAAAAGTCCTCCAAGATATGTATGTGCTAATATGCATGTGTACACATGTGTAATTACACTAATATATTAGCATGTTGAATAATTTGGAAGCACCGTCATAGGTCAGGATTTGCCAACTATCTTCACATCTGGGTACAAATGCACAATACTAATTTTTATATGACACACTGGGGTAAAGGATGCAGATTGTGCCCAGCCAGAAGTGACCAGCCCAGGGACTTGGACACCTAAGAATTAATATTGGAGCTGCAAGGAGCTGCAAGGTTCTGGAAGAGCTTGATTTCTGAGGATAATTTGCTAAGAGAAGTGGTGGGATGGATGGCTGTGGGTGGCAGCAATGGCTGGAGTAATGAGAAAGGGAACAGGAGAGTCCTGAGTGGACACAGGGGCAGGAAGCGACTGAATGTAGAGAAATATATGCACAAACATTTATATAGAGTATATAAAAATTTACATATATGCAGCCATATATGTGAATTACAAGATCATATTTATGCATTTTTATAATATGAAATTGTTTCAAACTATATTTTATGTCTTAAAAATACTTAAAAATGAATCCAAGTAGATGATCCTCTAAGAATTTCTCCCTTGGATTTCTTTTTCTTGCTGTTGTTACAATCAGGAGGGCACAGTATTTCTCCTTTCTTGCTTCCCGGAGTCAGTGCTGGTGATGTGAAAATCATGTTCCCACATGTCCTGGTTAAGCCATCCTGTGTGTCTAAGGAAGTATCTCTGCCCAAGAAAGTGTCTCTTTCAGGTTCCAGAGCAGCTAGAGTTTGTAGACGGCAACCTGGCAAATCTGGGTAGAGGTTGACTTCCCCAGCAAGCGATGATTTATTGACAAAAGCACAATCTTTTTTCCTTCTGTTTTGACTTAACATGCTAGAAAAACAACATCAGACTGTAAGAATTAAGCCTAATCCATTACAGCTAAGCTCTCTAAGGCATAAAGGAAGCAAGGGCTGAACCAAAATATATTTATCAATCATGCAACTTCAGGACCACTTGTATGATTAACATAATTCTTTGAAAGAATGCAGAACAGATAAGTAGTTCTGCCATTAAATTATGTTGATTAAGAAAAATGCAGACTTGGTAAGCATTTCTAAGTGGACAATCTAAGTTTTAACTGTGTGCTTTATTGAATGTGTGTGTATGTATGTGAGTGTGTATGTTGATAATAAAAGAAGTTGTTCTTTAAAAATACCAACACTGTATACTTTTGTTAATTTGCAGCCGACTGTCCTTTTTATAGTTCATTCCTGTTGCAATTACTGTTCCAGTTTAGTTCCATAAACATTTTCATTGTTTCACTGAAACTTGTACCTCAGTAAAGAGGAAGGATATATTTTTCCCAGTAGACCAAATTCAGAAGGATATCTGCATGTGCCAACACACACACACAAGCAACCATACCACAAGTGGCTGAAAGGGAGCTTCAGGGATGTGGAAAAAAGCATCAAAAAATCTTAAAATATACCTAGGAAAGCCTGATTTACTTCCTTGTCCAGCAAAGTGCTATCTCAAATATATCTGGTTTAGGGAGTGTGAGTGTGTGTGAGTGTGTACATCCTTTAACATCTAGAAAAAAATGGAGAAAATCAATTTAACAATAGAATACTTTAAAAAATGCCAAAAACCTATGGAATGTATCTACATGTAAGTACCACTGAATGCCCCTTATTGAAAAGGTATTTTTTAATCCTCATGTAATGATATGTTTATTGAGTTTGAAGAGAGAGAGAGAGGGAGAGAGGCAAGAGAAAGAGAGAAACATCAGTGTGAGAGAGAAATATCAATCAGTGGCCTCCCACTTGCACCTGGGCCAGGGATAGAACCTGCAACCCAAAATGTGTCCCAATGGAATCAAATCCACAACCTTTTGATGCACAGAACAACACCCCAACCAACTGGGCACCCAGCCATGTTTTAAAAAAAGGTAATTTTGAAGTAATGTTATTTGGCATTATGGTGATACCATGAGAAAAATATTAGGCACAGAAAATATGAAAACTCAAGATGTTGGTTGGTGCAGGTATTGTAGAGGCAATGTTTTCTTAGACTGAGGCTACATTTGTTTTTCAGACAAAGTTGAAATTTTCTTTTAAAAAAAAAAAGTATTTTATTTACTGATTTTCAGAGAGGGGAAGGGAGGGAGCAGAGAGGGAAACATCAATGTGTGGTTGTTCTCATGAGCCTTCTACTGAGGACCTGGCCTGCAATGCAGGCATGTGCCCTAGACTGGGATTCAGACAGGCGACTCTTTGGTTCACAGGCTGGCAACTAACCGCTGAGCCACACCAGCCAGGGCCAAAGTTAAAATTTGCCATGCACGATTTAGAATGTGATATCTTTCTAGAGTAAACTTCACACCTGGAAAAGGCTAGGAACCAGTAAAAACAAACTGTGTGGGATAAGAGTCTAAATGTCCAACAATGAAGCAACCAACCCGATCTGATAAGTATTTGACAATGATGTTTTCATTAGAAACACTTTACCTGGGCCATTTTACCAGCAGTTCCTCCAGTACTGGGATACATTTAAGCCTGTCATTTGAAAAGTGTTTAAACTTAATCTGTGTGCAGGAATTGCTGACAAAGCCAAGCATGACATGTCATACTGATGATGTGTTAAGCTAAAGAAATTCAAACTGCCACAGGCAAAATCCTAACCTTATGAAACATTTTAATCCATTTTTATTGGAGAAGCTTATTAAGAGATACAGGTTTCAGAACTTGACAAATTTTCTTTATCCTTTGCCAGGTGTGAGGTGAGCAAAGTGTACTCTAAAATCACCTACCCCAAATTGTAAACTCATCTTCAGAAATTAGATGTTGAGGATCTGCTCATGTACTGATATGCCAGGGATTTGGAGAAAGCAGCCCAGGAGTTCCAGCCACAGTGGAGATATAAGTAGCAACACTTCACTTCCTTGCACAACCAAAAGAAGGACAACAACAAATTCAAAAACAAAAACAACCAGAACTGCAAGATATGCAAACTTCATTCTGACAACCAAGGAGTTAAAGAAACATTCAACCAAACTGGTAGGAGGGGCGGAGATGGGCAACTGAGGTGGAGAGGACACACAGCCAAGGAGGTGGCTGGTGGGCCAGTTGGTCCCACATTCGTGGGCTGATAAGCTGAGAAGAGCCATTGAGAGTGAGACAGATGGCAGAACCCAGGGTTTCAGTGTGGGAAACTAGACTCAAAACCTCTGGATGTAAAAATCTGTGGGAGTTGTGGCAGTGGGAGAAACTCTCAGGATCACAGGAAAGTCTGTGGGAGAGACCCACAGGATCCTAGAACACACACAAACCCACCCATCTGTGAATCAGCATCTGAAAGGCCACAATCCACTTGTGGGAAGTGAAGGAAATGACAGAAAGTAGGGCTAGAGCAGAGCCAGCAAGTGGCATTGTTCCCTCTCTGACCCCTCCCCTACAGACAGAGCCACAACACAACAAAGAGGGTTGCGCCACCCTGGTGAATACTAAAGGCTCCACGGCTTACAACATAACAGGTTCACCAAGACAAAGAAATATGGCCCAAATTAAAGAACAGATCAAAACTCCAGAAAAAGAACGAAGCAACGAGAAGATAGCCAACCTATCTGATGCAGAGTTCAGAACACTGGTAATCAGGATGCTCACAGAAATGATTGAGTTCAGTTGCAAAATGAAGGAAGAAATGAAGGCTATACAAAGTGAAATAAAGGAAAATATATTGAGAACTAAAAGTGAAGGGAAGGAAACTGGGACTCAAACCAAGGATTTGAAACAAAATGAAGAAATAAACATCCAACTGGAAGAGAATGAAGAAACAAGAATTCAAAAAATGAGGAGAGGCTGAGAAAGCTCTGGGACAACTTTAAATGCTCCAACATCCACATCATAGAGGTGCCAGAAGGAGAAGAGGAAGAGCAAGAAATTGAAAACTTATTTGAACAAATAATGAAGGAAAACCTCCCCAGTCTGGTGAAGGAAATAGACTTCTAAGAAGTCCAGGAAGCCCCAAAGAGTCCCAAAGAAATTGGACACAAGCAGGAACACACCAAGACACATCATAATTAAGTTACCCAGGATTAAAGATAGAGCGAGAATCTTAAAAGCAGCAAGAGAAAAGGAGACAGTTACCTACAAAGGAGTGCCATAAGACTATCAGCTTTTGATTTCTCAAAAGAAACCTTACAGACAAGAAGGGACTGGGAAGTATTCCAAGTCATGAATGGCAAGGACCTACATCCAAGATTACTCTATACAGCAAAGCTATCATTTAGAATGGAAGGGCAGATAAAGTGGTTCCCAGATAAGGTCAAGTTAAAGGAATTCATCATCACCAAGCCCTTACGATATGAAATGTTAAAGGGAATTATCTAAAAAATAGAAGATGATAAAAAATATGAACAGTAAAATGACAACAAACTCACAACTATCAACAACTGAACCTAAAAAACAGAAACAAAAACTAGGCAAACAATTAGAACAGGAATAGAATCACAGAAATGGAGATCACATGGAGGCTTATCAGTGGGGAGGGGGAGAATGAAGAAAAAGG